>DWAJ01000049.1:0-58421 GCA_018238005.1 Eurema mandarina | reverse complement strand
TGCTTTATTCATATGTGTATATAGTGCAGAGACAAATCTTACGAATCAGAAATCTTAAAAATTGGTTCAACTATTCTCGAGTTATATGCCTACTAATCAATCTTTCTCCATAAGAGAGAATTTGTAAATAAAAAGACAGACAGGAAAAAATTGTAATAACATTTACAAAGACCTATAAAAAGTCATTTTATGAGAGGACAAATTCGTATTATTTTAATATGCCACAGATAGAAAACACGTGCAATATTATTCCTCGGAACATCCAGTTCTATATGAATGTATTTCCACACATTACCTAATGGTAGTTATAAGCAATCATTCTCATACACTTTACGTCAGTTTCATAGAAATTATTAAATATGCATCGTGTTGACTTTGCATACAGTTCAAACTGATTGCCTGACTGTTATTTAAGGCTTGCAAATCAATGTAGGATATGTAGGTGTAGATTTACCCGACTGCAACGAAGATAAAAGGAAGGGTAATGGCTTTGTGACATTTGGTCAATGTAAGTGTGTGTGTGTGTGTGTGTATATGGATATTTATACGCCTTAAATTCGTAACCTTTTTTGAAATCAATAGTAATAATTATGGATGACGTAATGAAAAATTTTAAATGCTATTATTCTAACACCGATTAGTATTGCATTTGATAATACTTCTAAAAAGTATATTTCCTAACCAAATTTGTTTTCGGGGCTTGAAATCTGATTTTTATAAAACAAATTTTCTAAATTTCGACACTAATAGACAACATAAACCTATCCACAATATTTGGATTGTTACATATTTTAGATTTAAAATTACGATAAGAATCAACGCAATAGTATTTGGTTGTTTTGAAAATTTTCTAATCCTATCTTATTAAGAAATATACGTAACTTACGAAAAATATCCCCAAATGTTCAAATAACCGCAATGACGTCATTTCTCTATCAAAAGCCTCTTTATATCCAGCCGAGTAAGTTCAAATATTTTGTGAGGCATACGGCACAATCAAATGGAGCGGATAACTTTCTAATACGACATTTCCGCATTGTAATCAATGTTGCGTCACTAATCGTGACCGAGGCGCATCGCCTTAAGAGATTTGAGGTTCCGTCTATATAATAATTATTGGAACCCTTATAAAACCACTAGTATTTTTTATGTGAGGATTACATTCAGGTCTACGATCTATTATATTAAAAATATCAACAACTTAGTTTACTTAAAATAGATATATCCGTATATCAGAAAATCAAAACGTAACTGTTATTTCCAAATGATCTAAAATTATGAAATAATATGTCAAGTAACATTGTTATAGTACCGTTTGACACAGGCAAAAATCTTAAGATAAACATTATTTTAGTTATTAGTTGCTCTGAAAGCATGGGCATCAAAAATTGTATATTGATCCCATGTACGGAACCCTTGGACTGCGAATTCGACTCGTCTTTATCCAATTCATTCTTATTTATTTTGCCTACAATATTTATGCTGTTCTTTTGAGATATTTTTGACGTTATACTGTTCATTTATTTTGCTTACTTAGATTGATTTTATTGATGGTTGAGCTAAGTCCACTTATGATAAAACTAATTTGTCTATAACTTGCCATAACCTAATTATTGCAAGTAAATTAGGTACTTGCTTATTAAAAGTGACTTTTACAAAAAGGCTTTGAGTTTAAAGTATAATTTTAAGTTAAAATAGCTATTTAGCAAGTTAATAGCAGGTAGAAGTTAAATTTGTTTTTAAAGAGCAAGTTTTACTTTTATTTAAATAGTAGCTAGTCTGATATGACTTTGTTTACATAGGTATAGGTCGCGTCACGAATCTTAAGCGCTGAACGAAACCTGCGTAGAAGTCAAAAATAAGGTATAGGGGATATGTATAGGTAACGGCGCGGCGCGCGGGGCGCGTGATCGTCGGGTGCGCGACCGTTGATTGGTTGTCTCAGTCGTGTTGACTTTCTCGCACCAATACATCAATTACGACCGCGATTCTACCGATGCGCAGCTATTCTCGTTCCGCGCTAAACAAATGACGCGACCTATAACTAATACCTATCCTACCCGTAACCTTAAATTATTTTTTCTCTGCTTATAGACCACCCTCATATAAGGAATTTCTAAAAAACACTAATCTTATAGATAATTTTTTATTTTGTAGCACTATAATATACTTACCGCTATTATTAAGATAATAATTAAATACAACGACAAAACACAATAAAAAACTTTTCTCCATTAGAAATTCATAGCATTAGTGTAAATACTAGTGTATTAAATCCTTTTTATTTGTAGTTCAATCAAGTTTGACATACTTCGGTAATTATTTATAAAGTGACAGTGAACTGTCATTAATGAATACCCGTCAAAGTACAGGTGTATCCTTGATACGTACTGACAAGCACAAGCTAATGACCTTTTAATGAAAATAGGTTTCGAAAATGCGACGTTATTGTAATTAAGCGATTCTGAACACTTGTCTTTTGTTGTTTGTTTTTTATTTAATCTGATTATTTCAAATATACGATAATTGTTTTATAAAGAACGTTCAAAAAATATTTTGTTTCTAGTGATAAATATACACAAATTCAAGGAAATTCACAAATGCTGGCAACTCATTTTCGTAGACCCTATAGCTAGCAGTGTACGTGAAAGCGAGACGGTGTTACCATGTAAATTTTGCAACTTTACTTAGTTTTTTTTTATTGAAAAAAATAATTATGATATTTTTTCAAAACGATCGCAAAATAAGGACCGATATATAGTAAGAGGTTTTCGGTTCGGCCACTTGTTTCTTAACACACTGTATAAGTATAATTAAAATAATTTAAAATTTAACAAAACTTAACTTAATTTAAATTAAAAAAATTTAAGACTGACTACGTAATAACTGCAACCTTTAATTTATATAGGTTAATGCCACCTCCAATATTTTAACGAATCTTTAGACAAAATAATCCAGGTTGAAATGACTTACCGTGCACCAACAGCAGTTCTAGGTGTTTTATTCTATGTATACGTAGACTGCCAAAATCCTTCTGGCCACCCGAATGAAACACGAAACTCTTCTATATGAACCCCGTACGAGAGTGCGAATTATAGTCTACAATTAACTGCTTTTCACCAGCCGGTTCTCGTAAATATCTACAAATTTAATTTCGAGAAGCATTAAATTCTTTTCCCCCATCTCGAACTGGGATTTCAAAATTTAACTGGCTGTGTCCCGGGGTTAGGTATATCTGCGCAAAATGTTCAATGTTGTGATGTTTTATTTCTTTGCTATACGTGATTGAGACTCATCTATGTAAGTCATTAAAATCGGTACAGCATTTCTAGAGTTAATTAGTGTTGTACCTATTCATTTATTTCGTACGATGCGAACAAGAAAATAACGAAGTAGCTCACCAACTTTAAACACAAATTTTCACCCAATTCAAGCAATTTCGAGACAAAACGAAACCACTGTCTTTTACCAAGATCCAGATTATATATCTGAACCAAAATTCATTAAAATCCATCCAGGTTTTAAGCGTAAAACCTTCACAGACAGACAGAGTTGCTTTGGCCTTTTTAATAGGTCGGATTATACTTTTCGTGGCATTATCGCCTAATTGCCGGTCGGACAAGTTTTCGTATAAAGTTTAATAAGATTCTTATCTCGCGTTTTATTATTTCCGTTCCCTCCTTTGTTGGTGGTAATGAGATAAACACGGCTAATGAGGGTATTATTTATTGTTTAACTTTAACATAAGTTTATAAACGATTACGTCTGGGCTTTGTGGATTATGAAATTGATTATACGTTAAGTTGATATTGCTTCGGGATACATGGCTTATTATCTATAAAACAAAGTCTTCTATCTGTCTCTTTGTATGGTTAAATCTTTAAAACTACGAGACCGATTTTCATGCGTTTTTAGCATATACGATTTTCACATATAGTAAAATAATAAGTGTTTATCTGGTTAAATCGATATTGTATAGAAAAATGTCGAAATTATGAAATAACTATTTAATCATTTCTATATACTAAATGAAAATTCGTATTACTTTGTGGGAAGCAAATTTATTTTTTGCTTTTTAGTTTGAAGTCGGTTTATTTTTTCTAAAATTATTTTAATTAAAACGTACATACACGGTTAAAATTACTTAATTAATTTGAAACTTTTTAAAAGAGATAAGAGCGCTTCTCTATACATTTAATTTAGTCTTTATGCTCTAAATCAACTGGAGTTAAACATTGCTTTTGTTGATATAAAAATGAGCCTGAAATTTTTAATTTAAAACTGTAAGAATGCTAACAACCCGATGCAAAGTATAAGAGGCTTGACTCTCGAGTGAAAATGCTTTTCTGTTGCTAATAATACCTACCTATTTCACGTTTATTATTTTCTTCAGCGATAGTCTTAAAAGTAAAGAAGCAAACGGTTATTATTCATGTTAGCTGTGTGTCAAAGCTGGATAAGTATTAAGTATTTAAACGCGATAAAGAATTCACTTTTAAAACTAAGGACAGACAATTTTAATAGACATAATACTTAATAAGTATAAACTTTAATTACTATCCATAACCGTATTATCCAATGATATATCAATATATATCAAGTAAGAAAGTTTAGAGAAATGAATGAATGAATAAAACATGTATTCATGTAGTTATATAGTCGATATAATTTGTATGTATCGTTAAAATCTAAATAACATATATTATGTCATCACGTCACGTAAAATCACTATATATAAAATAACCAAAGCCACAGATAAATATATTAAACAATATTTAATTGTAGAATATTTAAGTTATAGACTATATTTATAGACAAAAACAAGACAAGTTTAACAACGAGAGTCCATATCGTATTCTCAGAGTAAATATAATATATTGCGGTGAACGACAAATATGAGCCTGCTGGGAACCTTATTGCAATAACCTTTATTGTTGTAATAAAATAAATATAATAAATTGGCTGGAGAGTCAACAAGAAAGATAACGAACGCATTGAAATATTACGTAAAACGAAAACGTAAAAACTTTCAAAATGAAGTACACGGTCTATTGGTAAGTGTTCGCTTCTTTCGGAGGTTTAGGAGGTCTTAGGAGGAGCAGCTAAAGCTTATTGACTCACAAATGCGTTACTCGCATATAAAAAAGTAGAAACTTACCATTCTATTTATTACATTTATAGATTTCGTCTTTGTGTAGGGAAATTGAAAACATAACCACGGACTTTAGAGGAAGTGACCATGGCTTATGCTTTTTCTGATCTTTACAAATTCATTCACGTAGGTAACCCTCTCCTCCATTTATAAGGCAAAGGGAACGCTCCCTTTCTGTCTGTCTCTGTATCTCTTTTGTCTCACTTTCCATGTCTGCGTCAAAAAAAATAGATTTTAGAATTTAGAATAACATTCTTGTCAGCTACGAGAATGCGAAACCAAACTTGTTGAAAACTTGAATTTAGCAAACGATGTGTTAACATTTGTTTATTCCACGTTGAGCCATTTCTTTAAATTTTGTTTGGGAATGTGCCAATTGCAGATAAAGAGACACATTTGTGTTTCTGAACGGGAATTGGGTATGTCATGTAATTCTGTCTCACTGTTGTAACGGAGCGTTGAGGAATTTGTTGATTTGTTTTTTTTCTGATTTGTTGGAACATATTAAGTACGAACGTTCTAAAGACACTAAGGGATAATTTAACCTGTGTATCAAATGTACATATTTTCTATTCATGATGCGTAGGTACTTCATGGATAGAAAACAAACGCATAAGTTTACAAAGGGTTTCATAAAATGTGGGGACAGGGACAGATTCTGATTTGTATTTAATCTGTCTGATTTATATTTAGCCTGTCCATACAAATATTATGTTTGAATCTTTAAAACTATGTTAAAATATTAATTTCAAGCGTTCATAGCCACATTATTTGTAACAATTTGCTGATACACCGTTGTTAAAATTACCATAGTAAAACAACACAAATCATTTATATTTAAGCAAGAAAATCTTTATTACGAAATATATAAATATTCTACTCCATAAATGCAGTTGTTTTTCCAATAGTTTACGAACTAATTTGAAAGTTATAAATTAACGCCGACTTCAGGCTGCACTAATTGTTCGAGGAAATGTTTAATTCAAAAGCCACAAATCTGGAGTTGATTTAATAAACCTAAGTTAATAATGAAGTTAAGAATAGTTTAAAGAAATTGTATACGTTTTATAAGTCCTATGGATAAGGTTAGCCTGGTTTTAACCCTTTAAAATTCCGTATGGTGTGTCTGTTATATAAGCCTTAGAGAGTATAGAATAACTAATAACTACGATAATATATTTTTTTAAAGATATGTATGCTTAAATCTTTAAAACTACGCAACCGATTCTCACGCGGTTTAATATATAGAGTAATTCCAGAGGAAGGTTTATATACATAATATATGCGAGCAAAGTCGGGGCAGGTCTCTAGGTATAGAGATGCACAGATTTTTTTTTTTAATTTGTTTAAATACAAAATACAAGTGTTAAACATTATGATAAGTTAATTTACATGAACGTATTCGCATTCTTAACAAGTATTAAAAAAATATTAAAAGAAGCTTTAAAACTCCTTAAAGGAAAATAACCTGAAGCAATTCCTTTTAAATGAATCGAACAAGACCTGCCATGTTCATTCAAAAATAAAACGACAAATTTGGTGCCAACAAAGAATTGTTACGATTAAACTCGTAAATATATTCCCGGCTGGAATGGTCCAAGTTTCTCTGAATGTCTCACGGCGCAATTGCGAAGGCATTGCTCGTCATTAAAGGACATGGGGACATTTCACGAGACGCTATTACTAGGTGGAAAAGGGTTTTATACGTCACGATGAAGAGTTGTCGTAAGCTAGAAAACAACAAACTTGGTGATTGTTGAAGAGAACTAATCGCCTCCAACAATAGTCACTTAATAGATTTAGTTTTACTTTACATTAAGACAAAAAATCAGTTTTATCATTGTATGAGAACTAGACCAAGACAAAGGTTTAGGTAAAAATTAACTTAAATAATTTTTACATAGCCATGTCTGACTTAATTGGATTCACACTTAGTAGTGGCATACCAATTGAAGTTCTTCCTATTAGGTAGCTATTGTCCCTTCACATTCGATCTTTTTGGTGATTGTGGACAACATTCATAACATCTGTTTTAATACAAAACGTAACGTAGATTGTAAATGTCTCTTGTAAGATCGTAGGATGCGCAATAATTGAGGTCTATTAAGCTTTGTTAGACAACAGACAGACCCTTAGGAATGTCCTTAGATATAACTCCGTCAGATAAATTAATCCCCGCATCAGGTGTAATCGGTTTAAGATTAATTCCTATATTTAGACTATCGCAGATTTGGTACATAGAAGGATTAAGTTTTGTCAATAATAGGTATTAGTTAAAGTTACTAGAATATCCTGGTACAATATTTATAAGACTATAATTATTATAGATATTATTTCCCCAAAAATTTTGAAAAAGCAATAAACGTTAAATCGTAAGAGACCAACAAACAAAATTTTGCATCCTTACATACTTTTCCAATTATATTAGTAAGGACAATACTAAAGGTACAGCCTTGCCATGCCAATGCAGTCATGTTACGTGCGCATTTACTGCCCCCAACAAAGATTAGTCGCAAAAACCCTTATGGTCGTATAATCGCGAATTCCGGCACTAGCATGGCGAAGCTATTTAAATGGCATGTTACTTGCATTTCTAGAAAACGATTACAGTTCAAGCACTATCATAAATTGAGGAATTAAACAAAGGCGCCGCTCAGCCGACTCTTCATTAGGTTGGAACTACGACTGAATTGGTTGCAATAAAATGCATCCGCCAAACCATTCTCGCACTTTCCAATTATTTATAAAGCTCGTATTCCCGTGAAGGGTTCAGAAATACCTTTATCCTGGTCAATTGTAAAACGAATAAGTCTTCATAAAAGCTATCAGTTACAACTCTTTTAGATATTTTATGTCTATTCGTCTGTTAAGCTAATCGTATGAACTGTGAATGATGATTGGCAATTAAAGCAAACTGCAAGCAACTATTGTTGAGTATCTTGCTTAAGCTTATAGTTAAACTAACTGTTGACTTTGTTCCCAACGATTTTTATTATTATAATTGAGAAGTTTTTAAAATAATTTTTCACCTTTTTGTCACATTTTTATTGATGCTTCACTGCTATTGGTCCTCGAGAAACGGACTAGACTACTGTAAAAAAGAATTATTCAATTCGAACCAGTAGTTCCTGAGAGAAATCCATTCTAACAAACAAACTCTTCAGCAAATAAGAGTAAAATATCTTATATCAATAGATATTTCACTCTTATTTAGGACTAAGCCCTTCTGGTGTTTCTATACACACCTCAATAAAATCTTGATAATATAATAAGTTTGAAATAAATAAAAAACCATTTTCGGGCAGCGATTGGAATGATTTGAAATTAATTATTAAATGGGTCATTTACAAAAAAATATTAAAAAAGTATTCATTAATTTTATGTTATATACTTTAATTAAAAGTGCTGTTTTAACATTTTTTATTGGAAGACTTGATTTCGACAAAAACAAAAAGAGAGGTTATGACCTGATTTTAATGAATGAGGTGTCAAAAATTTTCGTAATAATGTCACAGAAAATATATTTTGGCTATAGAATGTTAGTTCTAGTTATAAAGCAGTCGGTTAGTTAAATATAGCTTTAAAAGAATTTCTAGATACTTCATATAGAAGTTCACTAGTAATTTAATTTAAACTTATAGTCGGTAATATAATATAGTAGATAGAAATGAATTCTTCGGGCGATTTCTTTGGGCGTAATTAATGAATCCTGATTCCAACGATAACTTATAATGTTGTTTGTGAGAGTTCAGAGAGAATGTAGTGATTAATTATGAATAATGCGTGGAGCTTTGTGTTTTAAAAAGCTTTATTTTTCAACTAGAGACGCTTAAATGGGATGAAATATTGGTAGTAAGAGTAAACGAATAATTTATTTTTGTAACGAACATTGCATCTTTAGAGGGAATAGAAATGTTATTTGTTTTTGAAGAAATAAAAGCAAGCTATTTAATAATTCTGTAGGTACTATAAACTACCTATCTATAAACCTATTTTTATATCGTTTTTTTTTAATATTCGAAAGGGCAGTTTTTATTTTATATCAACTAAATATAATATTTTGTGACTTGTGAGACATATCGACGCCAGCGAACTCTAAAAATAAGTGGAAGCAACTTCTAATTGATTTTAACGCCACCTATCAGAATAATGCAAAACAATGCTGTCTTTGTTGAAACGTAAATACCTAAATTAAACTGAAAATTAAAATTTTCTTATGTACCTATGTATACAAAAAAAAATTATTCAAATTTGATTTCTACCATATTCAAGAAAAAACTAATAGTTAAATGTTCCAGAAACTAATAATATTTCCAAAAATACAAGAATATCGCTAGTAGCTACGCAAATAAGTACTTTTTAAATTTGCAATATGGAGATAAGAAGCAATATTTTTATCAATAAGCTGATGACAATTATGTGCTATGTGTATGGAATTTATTATACTTTGTATGTTCTATAAATAGTTCTTTCGGGCTACATTGATAACTGTTGTAATAATGATTAGGATTTAAGAAGCAATAGGTATACAATTTTTGATATATTAATTAATAACATAGCTTGAAAATTTGAAAGGTTCACTGGCGCTGCTATTTATGTTATACTTTATGTGGAAAATTAAAAATTAAGTAATTATTACAGTAGGTACTGCTCTTAGATGCACTATAATTCTTAATAGGACATAATATTATATTATTTTACAAAAACACTTTATTGGTTAATAAAAAATGTTGAACACTTTATTTTATGGCAATATTATTGTTATAAGACACAGAGTATATTTGTGTAGGGAAATTTGTTATCTGTAATCTGTCTATGCTCTTTAGTCTATACCCAACTCTCAAGTTTCTATTACTCTATTGCTATTTGCTACCACTGTGCAAGTTCACGACAACAAAGTGTAAATTGTTTGTGTAGTGCATAATAAAATGACCTAGATTGTGTTTTGTGAAACTTTCAGTACATGTACGTGAATAAAAATCTAATAGTAATCGTGAATAGCGATATGATACTCTCCTTGGCAGTGTTCTAAGATTGTGCTCATATCGTCAAGTTTATTAGTGTCATAATGATTAAATCAGAGATGGCTTCAAAACCAGCTGGTCAAAAAAGGCGGTGAGTATTACTATGAACGAGCCCTTTATCAAGATTCTGTAAAGGTTCTCAATTGCAACCCCTTTCAGACATTTGTGTTATCTAACTCACTTATAATTGACCCTGTCAAAAACTTTCTCTTTTCCCTAAAACGTTAAAACAAATTATGCATCTGTATTAAACGTCGTTTATATGTTTTACAATCTATCACAAGAACTCAACTCTTATCTTCGAACTATCGACAAACATCCTTTCCCAATTTTGATACGTATTGACAACACGCTTGATAATGTCGACATCACCAAAATAACCGAATAGTTATAGATCCTATATCAATTTCAATACTCACATGTTACTAAATTAAAGCTGTTATAAACTTATGTATTTAAAACACATTATTTATATGAACCATTCTATAATTTTGATTCCTGAATCAAAATTGACAATTTTGAATCTAGTTCTGGATTTGGATTCTGGATCTGGGATCCAGAGATGTCATACACTAAATTAACTAATACAGAACAGATATCTTCTCTCATAATGAATAAAAAAACTGAAAATGTATGAGTCAACATCTTTTACCTTTTATCAATGCTATCTGTTAATGTTAATATGACAAATCACATATTTTCCAGCCATTTACACCTGATCAATTATTTCTCATAATATCTAAATTCTCTATTTTTTAAATCTCTATTAGAGTTGTCTTCTATTGCTTGGCATTAATTACAATGTAACATGTTATAAGGTGGATTAAAACAAACTTATTTTGTTACCAAATGTTATTGTCTTTCCATCAATCATTACAAAAAAAGCATTTCATGATAAAAAATTAAACAGAATTAACTTAAGTTTCATTTTGATCCAACAACAAATGTCCAAATAAATCCATTTTTTTATTTTGTAAATTGCACTTATGTAATGGGAATTACATCATTTATCAAGAAAATTTGAAGTATTGTACAAACAGATAAGAGTGACAATAGCTAAATAATAATTTCTTTGTTCCTTGTAATTTAATATCTATTTTTAACTACAGAGTATAAAATAATGTAGCTTTCTGCTGTCCGTCTGTCTGTTACTAGCATAGTTCATATTAAAGCTACATAATGCAGTTTCATTAGGATGCTTAATTGTTAGTTTTAAGAAAAAGTTTTATATTGTATTTTGTAACAAAAAATGTGTATTAGTAACACAGCAAAGAGTGGCTATATTATAATATATTAAAAATCTTTTAACTCTATCTATATGTATATGTTACATTTTGGCTTCTAAAATTTTTATCAGATTGCTATAAAATTAGGAAGTGGGCTAATAATCTATATTCATATTATAAAGAAGTAAAGTTTGTGTGTTTGTTAAATTGCATTGGGTAATCTCGGGATCTAATGAACCCATTTTAAAAATTCTTTCACCAATAGAAAGCCACATAATTGCTGAATGTCATAGGCTATATAAAAAAAGTATTGTTAACATTATGCCCAACGAAGTGGGCACGGATCAGCTAGTATTAAGATATACGAAGAAGTTTGTTTAAATGCTTTTGAAGAACGGATCGAATATTTGTTAACTACATATAAACAAAAATGTAGATGTATTACGGGGGTTCATAAGTATATTATATTGTTCAAATCAACAAAATACTAACAGTCCACAAATGTTGATATGATTTATATCAATACGTCAATTACGAGCGCGATTCTACCGATGCGCAGCTATTCTCGTCCAGCGCTAAACATTCGTGACGCGACCTATACGTACTTTACTACGACAAATGTTTTTATCATAAGGTACAGTCGGATTCGCTGTAGTTCCAATAGTATCTACCGACAGTAATTAATTAAAAATTTTGTCAAACCATACCTACTCTAAAAATAACTCCTTAATAAATAAACATTAACAATTACACACAAATGTGTGTGATTTTGTGACGCTTTCACGCCAAAACAATTGAAACCGTAAAAAAACAAAAGACAAACTTTGACTTTAAATAGGAATACAGGTTACCTTTTATTATTTCAAGAAGTTAAAATATGCATAAAAAGTACTAACGTTATATTTGCGCAGATAGTGTAATACTTTAAACATAAGTTAGTGTATCGTAAAAATATTGTAACGTATAAAATTAATTTGTCATTATAATTTTGTCAAGTTGCGTTACTTGACGGGTTTCTTGTAATCAATACTCCAGGCTCCAGGCTTGACGGCATTATTCTTATAAAATTGAGTAGGTAATTATTAGGTGTTGAATTACACCTGTTGCTGCGCCCTGTGAAAACTTACTCCTTTATTTTTTTTTAAATAATAATCATAATTTTTTGTATCACTTATAACGATTCAAAAGTGTAGCTATATGAAGCCTAGTTGAGTAAAGATATATTTTACTTTGACTAGTATTTGTTCAGGTCGTAATACAGGGATATCAGCTTTGCTTAAAATACTAAGAAAAAACACACACATTCAGTCATCCTTACTTTATTTTTTAACTCATAATTACTTACGTTTACCGCTCTAGGCAAGTGCTGCAAAGCTTAGGACGTGTGGGTACTAGACGGAGGCCTTTTCCAAAGATTTCCAGAAATTCAGTCACAATTAAAAAAAAATGACAACTCCATAGCTTATAAAGTAGATAGACAAAAATAACAATTTCGCCCTCAACACAGCCTAAAAATCTATCGGCCAATTTATTGAATCTGTATTATCACCTGTAAATCATAAAAATATGTTTTTTTTTCTTTTATCTCAAAAACGGACACAGCAAGTCACTAAGATGTTTTGACGCGGTCATCACAACAGCTCAGTCTAATGTAAATGACGGGAATACAATTTGACAAGTGGAAGGGTCGTTTCGTAGTTTGGGTACCATTAAAATAAAATCTATGTCAAAGGATCGGCGTATCACTTGATACGTAACTTGCCTTGGCTTTTTACTACTATTTATTTTTACCTAAAGTATAGTACGCGTCATTTATGTTTAGCGCTGGACGAGAATAGCTGCGCATCGGTAGGATCGCGCTCATAATTGACGTACTGGTGCGAGAAAGACAACACGACTGGGACAACCAATCAACGCTCGCGCGATCACGCGCCCCGCGCGCCGCTCCGTTACCTCGATATCTTACTTCTGCGCAGATTTCTGCGCAGGTTTCGTTCAGCGCTAAAGATTCGTGACGCGTACTTTACTTAAATATATGTACCTATAATGCGACTAAATTAAAACTTCAGGAGCTGCTTATTCGAGTTACTAATAATATGGACTCGCTAGATGTAGGTGTAATTCAAATGTGTTGGTACTAAATTAAATACTAATAATTAGTAGGTACGTAATAATCTTAACATTGAAATATCGTAACGAAATGACAAAATATCAAATGGAATACTATTCCTTTAACAAGTCTTTACTTAAGATAAACAATATTATACTATTTACGTTTTTCTTACTTTACGTTTTTAAATATAACTTGACATAATTGTGAACAAGAATTTATTAAAAGTAAACACAGAAGTTCAATAACATTCTAAATAAACAATCTTTTTTACAAGATTTCTGACGTCAAAGAGTATGTAAACCCTACGCTACCTATATCTAACGTCAGAAACGAGTTACGCGTCTATGACAATATTGCCAGTTACAAAATATTCGTTTTGTCAGAAGTAAGTTGTAAATTGTTATTCTCATTTTAAATTCATTCTATATATTTCTGTTGTTTTTTTTTAATTATTCAAGTCTTTACCCCTTAATATCTTAAGACACCCAGTTAAAGAACTCAACCATAGATACTATACGAATTATTATATAATCAAAATCTTTATAAATTAAGATAGTAAATAAAACATGCGCTGAAATACAAATTTTAACGTTCCACTACACGATGCAATCTATGTAAAAAAGCATATTGTCGAATTGAGGAACCTCCTCCTTTTTTTAAATCGGTTAAAAATGTTAGCTCAAATCGTGAGCGCAATTAGGAGCATGCACGTAAACGAAATAACCGGAGTGTGACCAAATCACTGAGACGTCATTATCGTCAACATCTTCATCTTGCTTTTACTGCAATGATAAATTATGATGAGGCATGCTATATGTAGTGTGTATTACGCTGCGCAATATAGAATCTATGGGATTAAGCAAATGAATCGCCACTTATATCAATAATGATAGATATAGGGCTATATATAAGGATACAACGTGAATGAAGTCGCGCTAGAATACTATAGGTAGATACTAGTAGGTAATTTAACTAGGTAAATCCTTAACAAACTTCTTATTTTATTTTCAAGTTTCCAACAGAAGCACCGCGATTTCAGTAGATTTTACAATTCGTCTAGTAATAATATTAAGTAAGCTACGTCAATTTTATTATAATTTTATATTTATTCGTACTATCAGTGTGTAATTTAAATTCTACGTTTTCCATTAACAGGTCGAATAAAGCAACACAATAATATTTATAGTAAATATCGTACCGAACATTTCAGTGCCAAAACAAACATAATATAAAAATCTAACTTGTATAAAAGTTTTGCAAACCGTTAATACATAGTTAGCACGGGCGTGATGTCTGCGTATTTCCAAACAAATAAATCGCAAATTTTTGTTGACATGTCTTCTTTAATATTGACTTCAGTCAATTTATATTCATCAATGAATTTGCATAGCATATTCACAAACCCATATAATAAAGTTGCAATCGCGTTTCGCCTAAAACACGTCAGCCGATTCACCGTTCATTGATCATGCAAAGCCAATCGCGGCATTCGTACTAAGTATATAAAATTCACCGCAAACGATTTTCCTGAAAAACGTGTCATAGCGAAGTAAATAAGATTCTGGTGAGTGTCGGTCGTCTTCACAAATGTCACTGAGGATTTACGTTCAACCATAAATTTCGCCCGCGCGATGCCCCAGGCCCACCTGCACCCGCGTCATAATTGAATATTTCACGCGCCCATCTCAACACCTCTCCAGCTTCGATACAATGTTATTTTACAGCTCCACGCATTGTGTTAGCTCCTAAAACCTTGATGAGTGATCATGCAGAATGCATTAAGTTTAATAGCGATTTTAAATGCAATATTTCACATCGTTCACGACACGCCTTTGGAGTTTAGCGACCAATGTTTTATGATGATTTGTTTCCGTATTGAAACGTATCCTCCGCGCTCGCTCTAATGTAGCTTTGTGACGAGAGCGACATGTATATTGAGATCTCACGAACCATACTCAAGTATACAATACTAAATGCACACTGCAGATGTGTACGTAGTACATACATTCATACGTAGTACATATTCGTACGTAGTACATATTTCATAGTATCGCTGAAGTTAAATCTTTTTAACGGACTTCAAAAAAAGGAGGTTTCTCAATTCTGTATACTTTTTTGGATATATTATTTAAAAGGAAACTACAAAACTATACTATATATATAACTCAATACTTCAGACCACACTCAAATATAACATGGGCTATCATAACAAAATGGACTTTTCATATACAATAATAATATTACTGACCACAATAAAAACTTGTACTAATCTATAGATATGACAGTAAACAAGTCTTAACACGATCCACATATCGGGAAGCGAGTATCATTATCGGAGTGAACCAGTGCGAAATTAATATAATAATTTAGAATAATTAAAGCGCTTACAAAACACGCCTACACATCAGGCACGTAAACAATATGCTGAAATTAGACTTGTGAAAAACCCAATATTGTTTATCTATTATTGTACATTTTCCGTATAATAATCCTTGTTTATTTTAATATTAATTATAGACGTTTCACTTCGAAATATACAATAATTGTAGTAACGATTTAATTAGTTAGTTTATAGTTTAATCAGAAGTTGTATGTTTGATGTAGTATGTATTTTATTTCTTATTAAGAAGGTGCTTATTTATGGAAATATTTTCATATGCACGAAATACTTGGAAATAAGAAACCAGATCCGACATCTTTGGCATGTCTTTAAAGACTGATAATCAGAGATATTAAAATTAGTTGTTGTTTAATTCGACCATAGCAAAAATAAAATACCTACATTATCTATTTTTTACCTTTTTGAAGCGTTCAGTCAGCACTAACCTGATATATACTCTATGTCTTAAAGCTTTGATCCTTATGTTTTTTAACCAAAACTTTAATACGGCATCCGATACGTAGGTACACATATAAGTACTTACCCATGATATGAGCCGAGGAATTCGTAAACAGGCTAATTCGGACAGAAATCAATCATTTATAGCCACTAAATCGAGTGCGCACTACACACGAATTATCTGCATTAGACATGTTAATCCACTCATTTTAACTGTAATTTTATTCCGTATTTATCGGTGCATTCATTACTGTCGACCGCAAATCGAGTTCCAAAAAGCTCGCTTATTTCCATACTCGCCTATGTACGGGAATTTTGCACAGAAACGTCATTCAACAATATTCAACATTAACGCTCTAATGTGTTTCACAATTGACGTAATTCTCTGTGCTGTGGACTAGTTTTTATTTGATGTTTAGATATTGTGATAGCTAAAAAGAAGAGGGTTGTCAAAGTCAAAGTGAAGTCAAAAATCTTTACACAACTAGGCCACAATATAGAAACATTTTTGAAATGAAGCAACAATATTGTATCGTCTTACATTAATGTATTGAAATAATATAAGATATTGTGGTTGCAAAATAGTTAGGAAAATAAGGATACTTTAAAAATTTTATCCCTCCGCATGCCTATCTAGTGCACAATAAACACATGTATAAATTTCCTTATAACATGCTTTTACATAAATATGTGTACTGTTTTTATTAGGATATAAAGTGATAGTGAATGAAAATTCACTATTAATAGAAATATTCAAATACTTAATTTAAATACGAAAAAAAGTTTGTTACACTGAATCACTGAACCGTTTTTAATATTTTAAAAACCATGACAGTACTAGATATAGGTACTACTTTATTTAAAATCCCTGTCAATATTTTAAATGCGAAAGTATCTCTGCTACAGAGTACAGACAACCATAATAAGATCGCGAAAGAAAGGCAGAGCATACTTTATTTCGAGGAACAGGTACCCACTAGGGTATTGGTTAGAAGTATTCCTTTCCCAGAAGATCATAGCTATCCTAAGAGTATTCCCCCACTTCAATAATCAATAATCAATATAGAAATTCTCAGAATAGAAATTAGAATACGGATTGTAAAGTCTGAAATAAATTATTTTTATTTTTATTTCTTTTTAAATAACGTAGGTTCTAATAGATATAGGTAAAAATCATATTATATACTAAACCTTCACTTTAATAGAAAATTGTGTCGAATATATTAAAAATATTATTAAATATATTAATATGTTAAAAATATAATAATGTTGCAGGTAAAAGTTTCTCATTGACGATCACGGTGTCGACGTCGCCGCCGCAAGTCGCCACATACCAAAAAGCAATCAAAGTGACAGTCGACGGTCCGCGGGAGCCGCGCTCCAAAACTAGTAAGTTTTATATTTAATATAATAATTTTTATTTACTATCCGTAAGCCGCGGTTTTACTCGCATTAACCTTCCTCTTCATTTAATCTATCTCATAAGAAACCGCACGAAAATCGGTTGCGTAATTTAAAGATTTAAGCATAGAGACATACACATTTATAACTACACTGTAAATATTTATTATGTTGCTGTATTTAATCCACATACATTTAATTATAATATTTCTCGCGAGATTATTAACTATCATTGCCATACATTTTTACTTTGACAAACCTATAATACGATTTTTGTTTTAATAAACTTGTCCGTGTTCCGATTAGCGAAATAACTTATGAAAAACATAACATACAAAATTAGTAATTACGAGTCATATCGCCGAGCACAATAATTGTAATTTAATTTAATACATAATACTAAGATAGGTATATCTAATATACCTAATATTAGGTATATGTATACTTATTTCATTATAACACACTGTGTTTATATAAAGTAAATAACAAGCTAATATAGACATATGATTAACATTACATAACAAACGGAGGCAATTAAATAAAACTGATACAATCTGCATGCCTCATCATTGTGTAAAACTAAATTAAACAAAATTGATTGAACACATCAATAGCCGAGGGACAATTTGTTATTATTCGACGCCCTGTGTAAAAACCGCACGAGCGACAACAATTAAAATATATCAGTTATTCGGTACTATTATTGTGTACAATTTTCATACGATACGTCTGCCGCTATCGGAGTGATAATATTTTCTTCCCACGGGACTTCGCCGATAAACACCCACGAAGGACGAGAGAAATACTCTGATAATGGTGTATTATTTTTGAATCTTCCTCGTATGTTCAGATTTGGTTACAAATTGTTTAAGTACCTAACTATAAGCCGATAAGTAATACTTTCGCAATTGAAATAACAGTACAAGTTAGTTTGACATATTTGAATGTAAACTGTGAAAGTATTAATTGATTTGAGTGGTACTTAAATTTGATAGTGTTTCTGTATTTCAGTGAATATATTAATGCATAACAGACATGTTGCAAATGTATGAAGCTTTGTCTTTGTAAGTTAATACAACTAATATATTTAAGAGTGATATAGTTCGTAAGAGTTTGATGTCGTTAGATTTATCATTTATTGGATTTATTTGAAACGAATTTAAATATGGTAAAAAGTAAGCTTATAATATGGTAAGAGAATATAATGTTGCCCGAAAATATAAAAAAGGCATTAAGTTTTAGAGCAAGTATTAAAGCTGAGTTTTACAACTAGTCCTAACTATTTAAAAATGAAAAAAGAATGTAATTAAAAATAATTTGATTATTTATATCAAGACAGGTAACAATTACCGAGTTAACTTGAACACATAAATAATTTCAAAATAACGACTAATAAGTGTATAACGTCAATGTATTATTATCATATTAGTAATTGGTCTAGGAACCAACTGCATAATTACGGACTGTTATGAATTATGTTTGCAATTGTAAGAATTATCTTTTTATTGTAGGTGTTTGAAATTTAATGGCCCATTAAAAATGTATAGGTATACATACATGTATGTAATTCTATTAAACTTTATTAAAATAGTTGAAACAATAACATATAAAAGTTACATAGTTACTTTATTTTACAAGAGATCTTACTTATGCTAACGTAATCGTTGGTAAATCTTAAAAACAATATGAACAGGACAATATTATATTTAGAACATAACATTTCTTAACCGATATAATTAATAACTGAACACGAAGTTTCGACGATTGTAGAGACAGTCGGTTAATATCGACATCCGGGCACACGTCAAAAGACGGATCGAAATTGTTTGAAAACGTTACGCCATATGGACGAAGCCGGCGGCAAACAATAGCGGAATTATATCTGTAATAAGTCCCACTCACGCACCACGCAACTGCTGTAGCTTTGTGAATGACGTACATTGAGATAAATAGCATCATATGGACGGTATATGTTTACTAACTTTGCTAAAGAAATATCTTTATTTCCATTTAAACAAGGTTATTACGATCCTTATAAGTGTTTGTTCATGTAGGTACCTACCTCAGTAGTCAGTACCTGTTCAAGTCTCACTTAATTTGACTTTTGCAGTACTCATTACTACCAAGATAATATAAATATTTTAGTTACTATAGTGTGATTAACTACTAATTACTTTCCATGATTATTACTAGATAACAATTCCAGTTTTCATAGTCAAAGTCAAATTCAAAAGTATCTTTATTCAATGAGGCTACATAAAGCAACACTCTTGAATCGTCATCACTTTTAAATCAAAACATTTATAATAACAAAAATACTTTTTATCTTGCATTTCTTTAGTAGCTATATGGAACATTCACTGCAATGCTTATCTATGTATAATCTTAATAATCCAGTAACAAGAAAACGTTCCTATATATCGCATCAATGAAAAAATAAGCTCATCAAAAACAATACTAATGAACAAACAAGAGTCGCGTGCCGGGTCTAATCAGAGCACAAAATCCAGCTTACAGGCCATATCCAAAACAAAGAGTGGACAAACAAAAGCGTACTTAAATCATAAGCCCCGAACTCCGGAGGACAAGAAAGGAATCATGCACAAGGGACTTAAAAGTTTCACTTAATAGACTTAATTTGTAGGTGGCCGGTGTAAGCGGCTTCCAGACCTTTTGTAGTGTTGCCGTGTTTATCGGAGCTAGTATCGATGGTATTGCAATGTTGTTGTTTTTAAACGTAATTTTTTTTATTTTTTTGTTGTTGTTTTAGATTTGTATAGCTCTAAAAGCTTATATCTGTATCTGAATATTATTTGCATGTTTAGGAGTTAAACTAAATTGGAGAATACTTTTTTATATAAATGAACGTATCTATTTATTTATATTCATTTATTAATCCAATTTTATTAGCAACAGATTTTGAATAAATGAAAAAAAAAACGTTAATTTAATTATGAACGACTATATATACCACAAATGTAAACAATATAAAACGAATTCTTATTTAACCCATCTTTTATAAAAAAAAATATTTTTTATATAAATAAAGTTGCCAGCTACAGCAAGAAGAACATCCCTAAACCACCGTATAATAACAATTAACTCCCTACATTTGTTTGCGTCGATTTCACAACATAATTGCACCGATATATTTCGTATTGTGTAAACTCATAAACTAATTATCTGCATAAGTTTTTCTACAGCCAGTGTAATTATGGCGGTAGTTCACAAAGATACTCCTTGGTCTATTATTTTTGGGCAGTTTCGCCTCTAATAAGGTGATTGACACATGGTTATTTGGGACCCAGGAAACGCAACCTTAACTATCCTTTAGTCACGGAAGTTTGGTGCACGCGAATCTATTATTTATAAATTCAGTATTCTATATAAAAATAACGTTGTTGGTAGTTAACTTTCGTTTTGTTTGCTTTAAGGTGGATATTAAAATGACGATTACATCTAACTCTTGTACATATAATAATACATCATACTTAAGAATTTCATAATATACATACCGATATCATTAATAGGCCACACCAAATCTGTACATAGTTGTTTGTAAGCCATGAAAAGCTGTTTTTGTTTTATTGAAATTAAATTATTAAAATTCTATTGTTATTAATTATATAGTTAATCTTATGTTTTGTTATAGGTACAAACGCATCTCCGCACCAAATAAGAGCTATTGGCTTCCAAAGACCGTTCATATCGGGAGCTTCGATGTCCCTCCGAGAGATAGAATACAAGTCGTCGCCCCGGCTTCGGTCGCTATCGCACGAAGAAAGAGAGTACAAGACTAATGCCAATTTACCGCCTGAAGGTAAGGTTTTATTTTTGAAAAATATAGATATTTATATGAAATATATTAAAAACGAAGATGATTATGGATAACTTCGGAACGGCCATAATAGCTTCGGAACATATATAAAATGCTAAAGTAGGCCTTTTAAGCGTACCTATACGATGACAATTAAACAAAATACGTTTTTAGTACCTACAAGGTATTTAAATATATAAATAAAAAATAATAATGAGACGTGATCTCAAAAGTAATTTTGTAGTTTGTAACGTCCTAATGGTAAACGAAAAAATAATAAAAAAACAAGTATATTTCAAAACCATTATATTTAACGAAAAATAATTACGAAGGTAGATAGTAGATAGGAAGATAGGTTATATTATAGGATAGGTTATAATTGATATCACAATAATTGTAAACGAAGATTTCTTAACAGGGATAATTGCGTGACTTGATATGCGAAATGATTGGCATCTCCAACTGAGCAACTAAATCTATTAGCGCTGATTATCATTACTTCATTCACAATCACGACGCGACCCGGCTACCATCTTATTTATAAACTTGCCCATAGACCAAACAACGATTAGATACGCCAATTTAGCTAAAAATTGTTAACCCCGTAGTTACTGTTCTCGTTTAAATACTGAGATAAAGAGTATTCTATGTGCTAACCTGGGGTTTAATCTACATGTATGCCAATTTTTAACCAAATTCATTAAGAAGTTTTTTTGTCAAAGAATAACAAACATACTGACATGTTCGCACACTTACACGCTAAAAATATTATTAGGACTTTTCTTGTATGTGTTCGTTGCACTGTGACAGACTTTGAGAGACGAGTAATAGTGATGAATTTCATTAGCACCTCACGGCTAGCAAATTGCCGCTAATAATGCGTGTGATCATACTAAAGCTAAATAAACAAAGTGTTAGTGTAGATGCGGCTAAATCCGACCCAAGGTAGAAATTTGTCTGGCCCGTGAAATATAGAAGTAATGCCGAGATCATTATTGTTTGCTTCATGATGGCTCGTTTTAGGCCTTGACAAGATTTAAAATTCATTAATTGACATCCTTTCCAAAAACAATACTTACAATAAGAAAAAAACTATCGCCCGAGGTAAAATTTTGATAAGGTTATATTATTTTGGTAAGGCGATAAGATTGCCTGGCAGAGATTGCTATGTAGCAATAAGGTCGCCTTTTGTGCATAACAATTTAAGTTTTCTTTGTATCTGTTTGCTGTTATTGTTTTTCCTTTATATATAATAAAGTGCTTTAAATTAAATTAAATTAAAAATTTAAATCTACAATGTGACCCGAGTCCCGACTATCAAAATATTTGCCCACCCTTGATGTAGATAATAGGGATATCTATATGTTCGTAGTACTGCAGCAAGCTTTGGGGCGTTCGCAAGGCTTCGCGGCGACTTTCATCATCACGACACGGCCGGCAATCTGCCGCTAATGACGCGCATTACTCGATATTAGCCCGCTTATGACAACTTTACCTGATTACAAAATCAGTATTTATCATTATTTACTTACTTGGTACAGTAGTACAAATTTACGTTCTCGTTAACATATAACGTATGAGTAAGAGTATTTTACGGTTATCTTCAGCAAACACAACAATTTTACAGTATAAATATTTTAATCAGTTAATTTTAATTTAGAGAAGCCTGAACAACATAATATAGTTATTAACGGTACCTATAGAAATCAAATATATTAACTCGCTAATTGATCGTCATTATGCAACAATGTAAACCTTGATTGCTTAATAGGCTCATATTATTTATTTTTTATATACTGTTAGTTAGCTACCTTACTTACATTTAATATTAAAAAAATAACATTCACTCACTTAAAAGTATTTTAAAACTTCAATTTCCAATGCGTACTGCAGCTAAAAATCCTACGTATCGCTACATTATCAGATACAGTTTATCTGGCACTATTCAACAGAGCTATGCTTTCACAATGCTTGCAGAATTGCCTACTCAAATACGTGTAAACGAGGAGACCGTGGCCCAATCGGAACAAGCCCATTACAGATGATAGAACGCCTTGCCCCCGCAATCATCCTCCGGTATACAATACACAATACAGCTAATGGAATCATAAAATACAACACACTGTTTGTGATGCTTTTAGAACTATGTTCATTATGTTTTGCTACTAAGTTCAATACCTGTTTTATAATTATAAAGACCTATCTTAACTATGTCCTTCCTTAATTAGGAAAATTACGTAGATATCAAAAATACGGAAAAGTAGCAAAAGGTTTCAAGCATTATATTTTAAACGAATAAGCTTATTACACAAGTAAATATAAATTTAGATGTAAAATGCTCTAACCGTGATGGCTCCATCAAATGGGTTGCTTCATGGCATTCACGTAATAATATTATAAGTCCCATAAATCTTCAGATGCTGGTAGCGAGTCAACGACCCCGGGATGAGAATAACAATAACTTCAAATGCGATCTTGAGAAAAAACGGACGCCGCGTCCGACAGTGTCATTACGGCAATAAATGTTGTTGGAGCTAGGAAATAGAATATTGTTCTTTTGAAACAGTAAATACTATTTCGTAACAAGAATAATCTTAAAATGAAGTATTGGATAATATACCTAGTGGACTAAATTTGTTAGTAGTTAATTAAGGCTCGTTTTTAGTAATAAAATAAAAATTTTCAGATTAATAAAAGCTCATACATAAGCATAGTTTAACGCTGCATAAAACTTGAATGCACTAACTTGCTAATAGATCATCATTATGAACCTAACCATGTAATCGTTGATTGCTTAATAGACAAATGATTCAATTATTTCATGCATTTTACGCTGTTAGTATCCGATTGTCTATGAATGAGGTAAACCGAAGTGAACCAAGAATTGAATGAACGTAATATTACATCGCACCTTATTTCCGGTACGATATTTCGATTTGATTGATCAATTTCGATGATCAATACCTCGGGCGCCAAGATTGGCTACCGACGGCGATCCCATTACGTTTTCTACATTTTATATTCTGCCGGTGTTTCTTTTAAAAATATTTTACCATTATAAAATAGAGCACGGCTATGATCGTCGATTGTTTCGGCTTGTGGTTACACTTACTCAAATAAAGTCAATCTTGGTGCGGGGTTCGTGTGAAAATTTGATAACGAAACTATAGATCGATGGGGCTGCAGAAATCGAGGGGCAATGGCTGCGGTTAGGCCGTGCTACTGTGGGAAGCAATAACGTGTATGGATTAGCCGACATAAGCTTAGCCTGCCGCGATCTCTCGACAACTGATTTGACTCGTGCTGATAAACGCCGCTGAATGGTGATAACGCATGCTCTTGCGTTTCGTTTACGTTTTAATTAACATTACGAGAGTAATGTACTGTTTGTTAAAGATACGTAACTATATAACAATCAATAAAATCTCTATTTAGTAATTACTAATTAGCATCCAATTAGTAAGTGTTGATTACTCCAATATGAACATAAATATATTTTAAAGGAATCTAGGGAATATTCGGAAAAATGTTATTCGCAAATTTTCGTTTCAAAATCTTATCTCTCGCATTTTATTCCTTAAACTTTTATGATTATTTCTTGACATAACCATCAATTTGGTTATATCTTTATACCATAAACTAAAACGGACATTTATAGACAGGTGTAAATTTTTCGTAATAACTCAATCATCACGAATCACACATAAGGAATGGTTTCAACCATCTTAACATCAAATTATTTCAAAGGTGTCTATCTATAGCAGTAAATATAAGGATTAAGCTTTAAGTATTGATAGCCCTAAGAATGACATTAAATCTATTAAAATCGTATGGGCGGGTATGGGTAGTTTTTAGCTACCAAGCCACAAACCACAGCTCCTGATCGTCGAAGACTTGGACTCGTATTATGGTACACATCAACCCTTTAATAGGTTTCACTTGTATAAAAACCACACATCATTATTACCTACGTGTTAAAACTTTATATGCAACCTATGGTTGGCCTCTAAATACGGTTTTATGGATATTAGATTATGTTGAATACTTTTTAAAGATTTAAATAGAATTGTTATTGCATCATCGATATGTACCTACTATATAGGAAAAGCAGAACGATTATGCTTATTTCGCTGCTGAAAATAGAGATAGTATTAGCTTTCCGAAAGTATTTGTATACGGAAGAGGAGTACTTACGGTTCATTCAAAGGCATATAGGCAACTCATGTGTTCAGTATCGACAGCCGCGACACGAATCTAAACCAAAAATAAGCCTAAAAGTCACCGCATGTAGTCATGTGCTATATAATTCATCTCGCCGCTCCCCTCATTAGAATCGTCCATTATTTTCCGGCGTTTTATGCGCTGCTGTGAATTCGTCAGCTTCAAATGAAGCAAATCAGTGACCACAGAGGAAAGATCACGGCTCATTAGTTGCTTCTAATACGGAGACAGATATAATTAGCGTTGTTTGGTCTGTTAGCGCTGTTATGCTACGGTGGACTTCTAAATTAGATTACAAATGTTACTTGGGAATTTGAGTTCATATTATTTGTATTAATAGCTTACTCGTCTTATTTATTTTTTATATGAGTATTAATTTAAATCTTGAATTAAAAAACTACGACTAGGCTTACAAATAAATTAAATTTTAAACGAATTTTTGTATAATGCATATAAATGCATATTGCATTTATTGAATTTGATTTGATATAGATTAATAGTATACATTTATTATATTGTTAAACAGTTCTGTTTCCTATACTTAAGACAGCTGCTCAAAAATGAAACAAGTGAAGCTTACATGTTTAACGGATAAGCGATCGTTAGCTTTAATCTGAGCAGAGATCTGCACAATTGCGCGCACGGCTATCAAAAGCTTGTACCAGAATCCATCTTGAGTTCAGGTGGCCTAATGCGCCGCGTTTGTGGTCAACGGCAGGATACTCGCTGGTACCGTAATGAGCAGCACATAACGAAACCTTACAAATAATTCAACCAACGAAAAAAACGACCAAATCACGTACTCCTATCCAAAGGAAAACGAGTATCGGATAGCACCGTGAACTCCTTTCTCTTTCGACGGGCTCACGTGCGAGGGAGACGCAAAATTAATAACTCCGATATTTTCTGATACAATTCGACTTTCGAGGTGTGCATCGAGCTCAATACAATCAATTATTGTAGTACGTGCAGCACGGCTACCTTCTGCCAGTAGGAGTTTATGAAAAAAGTTCAAATTACGCAGCGTAATTCAAGTTTCGATTTGTACGTCTTGTAAAACAAAAGCAATTTACGAGGCGTATAATTTGTGTTGAGACAAACACACTTGAAGTCTCCGATGGGTTCACTAATGTCTTGTGATGCGATACTAATTTAATTAACTTTGTGAAAGAGCACGAATGCTGCTCTTACTATTGAAGTAGCTCGTCGGAACTATATTCTTATTCGCTTAGAAAATGTTTTACGATAATAGGTGCATCAAGTACAGCTGTTCCTGACAAATCATAATGAGGTTGTTCTTATTTTTACCAAGGGATTTTTTACTTTTTTACTCGTCATCTTTTAATTACTTCAAATTATATATTAAAGTAGAATAATTTCTTAGTTATAAGTTTTATGAGTAGTCCACAAAATATTGTTACTATTTTTTGGCAAAATATAAAAAAAATCATCCTTAAAATTTTAACAAGTTTGTAAATGACCTGAATGAAATGAAATGTTTATAAAATCTAACTACGTAAATGTATTCAAAAAAGTGTTTTTTTATTAATATTAAAATGTAACAAGATCTTATATCGAGGACGTATCATTCAACTTAATTCGCTCGATATTTTCTAGACACAACGAGTGCCATTCACCATAGTCCATAACCCACAGCTAATATTGCTTATCCATTAATAAACCTACGAGTATCCGTAGCCAATGATACAGTATACGCCGGTACTCGGTAGGTATGCCGAGATGTGATAGGTAACACTAGCCCGCATATCGCGTGTTCGCCGTATAAAATTACGCGACCGGCCGGCTGTATCAACGATCGTCAATCGGTCGGATTCATTCCGTGTAACAATAACTTTGGTCGGGCTACACAATCGCAGCTCATACGCTAAGCTTACGTGACAGCGGCGAGCGATTTCGATTTACGATCGAATTCGATCGATGAATAATCGATACGTTTCGATCGATCGTCGAAGAACGACAACAATCTTCAACGCAAAAATTTTACGTTAAACCCTACATTAGTATAATTATATTTATATAGGTGGCTCATTTTAAATATTGTTTTTTTTATATAATTATGTAAACTATGAAATACATAATTGATATGATTTTATTACAGACCACAGTTCCTTCTGATAAAATTTGTGGTTGCTTCCGATAAAGTGTTGTGGTTTTTGAATGTCATAAACCTCAGACAGGACCTATTAATTAAATATGAACTGGGTAATCACTATAGTGACACAGTTTTTACAATAATATTTCTTTACTTGTACTGTTAGTTTGTTTGAGAAATGCAAACAATTTCTTATAATTTACTGTTGAAAATATTATAAACTCATATAAATAAATATTTTTCGCACTTAACAATATCTATAAGAACTTAGTCTTACTCAATTCTACAATCGAATCTTTAGATTCGTCATAGTACATAATATAACAAAACAATTTAGCACTAGTTGCTACTCTCATATTATAATTTTTATAAATGAAAGCGAATATTAACGTTATAGCTTTATTATTTATATTTTCGATATCATCGAAAAAAAAGATGTCAACTTCTTGCTTGCTTAAATTTTTTTCTTACTTATAGACTTACCTGTAAAAAAATAATATAATATCGATATTGGTCTAATTTTTAAGTCAAGCAACTCTAAACCAACAGAATCTCTATTGTAATGGCTTCCCCTCTAATCTCGACAGCCTACATTACTCTACAGTGAACGTGTCTTAAGACGCAGACGCACTCAAACGGACAAATTACCCTCACTACGATACATATTTAAATAATAAAACTTTATTAAATAAAAAATAATATTTAATTAATTTCCTTTTTGTACTGGTAATTAAGAAACGAAGTCCTTCTAAGGTTCTTTTCGTATTTGAATACTATATATTGTGTGTTATTCGTAAAACCCGATTTGAAGTGGATCTCTATTATTTATTAATTGTATTTGTCTATATCAATACTTACGTAAACAGTGTATTTGTACTTACAAGTAGGTATATCACAGAAGAATTACAATTGAACTTTGATCACGAACAATTTTGAAAGCAGAGTGAGATACCGTTTTTTGTAGCTCGGGTTTTTACGGTAGCGAATATAACTCTTTATATAGTCAAACTAAACCTTATTTGCACTTTTGAGAACTCTATCAGGGCCAAGTACTAGATCACCTTGACCTGATGCGACTCTCACTATCATCAATCTTTACTAAGAAATTCATACATTTTGTTATAAGACCTACATTTACTGTTAAAAAGCATAATACTTATTATTTGTATAAATTTATAGTTTCCGTCGTTGTTTTTGTTCCCTGTATCTAATTTACTATGTGAAATTTTAGCTAAATACATGCAGTAGTTTTGAAAAACATACGTAGATATATAGCCTTTGCGTATATAAAAACTTTCGCGTAAAAATTTCCGCGCATTTTTGTTTCTAAATTTAAATTCGAATTACTCCTGTTAACGTGTATCATCTAACGCGACCATTTCGTAATTATTGCGTAAATTATTATCGAATATCGAAAGTATCAATCAAATTATAAAAGATCGGAATAGTCTGAACCCTCGAACGTCCAGGCTTCATCGGCCGTCAAGCACAGGATGTATCGAATTACGCAGTAAGTGATCAGCAACAAAAAATCACAAAACAACCAACCTGTAGAGGGGTGAAAATATTCTTATGGGAGCCAAATAAGATTTATACAGCTTCGGAAAAGTATGCGTATACAGGTTCGAGTTTTGTGAGAAATCTGGGCGCGCTGCCCAAAAATTATAAGCCTTTTAGAAATGCGAAACTTTGTGGAAAAACGACTGAATAAGTTTTGCATAAAAAAGAGCCTGTATTGCCACGTATGATATTTTCTATCCCGGTATAGCCATATGAACAAAATAACTTAGTATTAAGCACTTTTTAATTAGTCTAAGACTATAGTTGTTGACATAAAAATAGTTCATTTTATCAACAATAACATTGAAAACGCGAAATCCAATAATGACTTTTGGATTTTTTTCCTGTCACGCAAAAACTATGCTAATAAAATCTACTATTTCATTATCCCGGTATTGTCTCGTTAACAATGAACTTGGTAAAAAAATCATTTAAACTTTTAATTTAACTTAAGAAATTACAGCCAAGCTACACTCCCTTATATTTTCCCTATTTTGTTAAAAACAACTCCTTAGTAATAGAACAATAGGCAGAATTAAAAACAAATACATAATAGTAATAACATAATGACATACATCATAATAACATTTACCTAAATAGTTATTATCCTTAACTGTAGAGCGACCACAAACACTTGTACCATGGAGTTAACACACCGAGGTTAATTGTCTTATAAAATGTGTGAAACGTTTGTCTATGCATTAGTAAGAATTTATTATATTAATACAGTTATATTCTGCTCATACAAGTCGATAATATTGTAAGTTAAATATATTTATATTATTCCTACTAATATTGTTTTATTCTTATTGGATTTATTATTAAATATTTAAAGGTAGATGGTTATTTTGGCGGTTTAAAATTTGTGTAAAAGAATTACGGCTCTCGATCACATCGAATTAAAATTTCGTTGATAAACTTAACCTAACTACGTATCTATTAGCGCATGATCCGATTAAAATAAAATTATCTATATCGAGGATACCATAGGTATCTATGAACTGCATACACACTTCCAACTTTATCGCCAAGCTAATAGCAACACCCACCACAAAGTTTGCGCGCATGTGTGTAACAAAAACAAGCTGATCAAAAAAGCTCATTACGCATTTTATTAATATCTATCAGTAAATACTATTACATGATAATATCTATACCAAATGTACTAACTATATCTGTAAACTGCATACACAGTTCCCACCTTATCGCCAAGCTAATAACCGCTAATAGTAACCCACCACAAAGTTTGCGCGAATGTGTGTAACAAGAACAAGCTGATCAAAGGAGGCTAATTACGCCCCTAATCAACGCCCTTGATTGGCCCCGTGTTTGTGTTCGACGCTTGACGAGCCATTGTATGTATGTACGTGTGTGAAAAACGATTATTAGTTTATAATTAACATGCGACGCGTTTAAAACTTCTACGTGAAAAGGGCGGTAAATGACAACTTGTAGAACGTTCGGAAACTAATTTCATATTTTTTTATATTTCAAAATTCAATTTAATTATTTTAAACAGTATTAATAAAGTAAATAATCATATGAGGTAATTATCTCTATTAGTTATTTTCACTGAACAAATAATACTTATCGGGAGGGCACTCTGATCAAGTGAAGCTTATTAACTATATTAATATTAAATAAATTGATATTATATTAATGTATGTAATAATTTCATGGAAATTTGGATATTTATTAAAAAGTAGGATTCAATGGATCTGTTAATATACACAAATTCCAAACAACTTGAGTAAGAAATAGAACGATAATAATCCTAATTCAAAGAGGTTTTTACAATAACTGCATAATTATATACATAGGTACTCTTAATGTTTTAATATCATAATTCCATCTCCTAATCTCATAGCTTTACAGCCTCACAATACAAGCAATATCATTAACGTGCATAATGAAGCGTGATTTTACCAATTTATATTGTCGCGATTGTCATTCGAATTTAATTTAAATTCATTTCATCGGTATGCAGTTAAATAGTTCTGGTATATTCTGTGCGATGTTTTGACAGTTCGCGCGGGGTGTTAATGTGACATTACGCGCGGGGCGAGGGGCGAGGGGCGCGGGCGGGCCGGATAATTATCCCGTGTCAGCAGCAGGCTAGGCTCCCTGTCCGTGTCTACGGTACATGTCAACTTTATAAAATTGCAATCGGTATAAGTTGCAAGAAGCGAATTAATAGCACTTATAAACAATAACAGAATACACCGACATTCTTCATAAAATTTAGACTTCACTATTTCCTTTTAAGGCTTCTTAGTAAGTAGGTCACAAATCACAACGTTTCGTCAAAAAATAAAAATTAAAGCCTTGCCCGCTTGTTGAAACTAATTAATAAATTCCTAAAAGTACATTCTTTCAACACAAATTGAATTAAGAAACCTCGTCATTTTTTTGAAGTCAGTTAAAAACACGTTAGGACTGCGAAATAGTGTAAAAATTTACAGCCATCAATTCTATGTCAATCGAATACGTTCACTCGGTTTTTAGGTTTTTCCGAAGGCTACAACTGGGTAAATAAGATTATTATGAGAGCACATGACTGAGGCAGCGTTAATAAATGAATATATTACTCGTATTGACTATCTTATTTCGTTAGTTTTTATAAAATTAATGTTATATTTCCATTGCAGGAACACCAAACTATTATTACTAGAACTGATTAATTTCAAATGCAGATTACTTACCCCCGTAAATGTATCAAATAATTATAATGTTTGGAACATGAAACATTTGTTGCAAATTGGCTTGATTATATTCAATATTATTAGATAATAACGCATACAGTCGCGGTTTTTCCGCCATTCTATCGCGAGCATTATTTTACATTAAATTTTGTCGAGAACCGCAACCTCAATGCACTGAGCGCTTTTATTTAGACACCTAATTAAATATTTATTAAGTGCATATCTCATTTATACATTAACCGATTTTAATTTCATGTACCAGCGCACAAAATTAGGAACAGTGAATGGTCGAACCGCAAAATGAAGTGGGTTCGTATTCTGGTGCTAGTTGGGCACTCGATGCTGTCGGCACTCCACCAAATTATTATCGAAACACACTTTTCGATGCGACTAATGCGAATCGATTATGACTCAATCTAAATTGTCGAAGCATTATTTAGAATTAATTGCATCTAGGACGCGCGGGCTCTCGTAGTTTTCCGTTTAGTTGTGGCTAGCGACGAGTTAACTTAAGTTATTTTTTTATTTAAATGTGACTTTACATTTAACCCGTTAGTAAACAAAATGCTTACCAATATTATAAATAGGATAAATTTTTTTTATCGAAATAAGAAACGATTATTAAGCGCTGGGCGTAACGTGATTTTAACCGCACAGTTTTCGTTCGAGAGGATCCTGTGTTAATTCAGGGTTTCATCTAACTCTGCGGACGATTGCTTCGTGCGTCCTCAGCAAGTCCGCCCCAGAAAGGGTGCGCGACGGAACACCGGTGGGTTTTAGTCGGTAGTGGCCGGTTTTAGGCGAGTCCGACATAACCGCCTCCTTCTCCCCCGAGGAGGACGCGGTATCCGTAAGAGGATTTCCCCCCGTCAAAAGAAATGCTTGCTTAACAAAAGTAACTTAGACCGGCGTCGGGATCAAGTTATGACTTGCCCATATTTGTTCCCGTTTTCGAGAGCAAGTCCTTTACATGTGTATAAAGAGAATAAGATATATTTAAATGAAATAAATTGATAGACATCGTCGTAATTGTTGTGGATAAATGTGAACAGCGTTGCGGTCGAATCGATATGAAATAAATTACTTCATTAATTATTATGAAACTGAAAATAATCATTGATCTAGTGTGAATAATGCTCTTAATTTGCAGTTCGGTTAACCGCAACAATACTATAATAATATAAATTAATAAAATTGTTAATAACGATAAAACGGATTTCAGTAATCTATGTAACATAATTTTCCATAGTAAGTCTAAAACTTTAAATAAATTATCAATATAGTAATGAAATTAATAAACAACTTGGTACCAAAAACCTGGTTTTTGCGTCAAGAATAGTGTACCGTAGAACTGCCACACATGACATAACATTTTATTTTTATGAAAATGCCTTATTTTGAACTAATTTTTCAATCTAAATAATTGTATTAAAAAAACATAGACCTCGTATTATATTATACGGTCCAAATGTAATGTTCTTTTTTAAAATTTACAAATTGTTGTGCATTGTTAGATTTAAGTAGTAAATTCATTCCCATTAATTAGTATTCAAAACGCATGCGAAAAATGTAGCAAGTAAGTCCTCAATTTATAGGGCAAAGTAAAGCGGGTGTAACCAGCAAACTTCATGCTTCAATTTAGTTTTAAGTAACGTCATTTCTCAGCTCCGCGGTTCGAATGTAAGCTATGACAAGTGCGCTGTTTTGTTCACTTTTACAGACAAAGGACGCTTTACGAAAATCGCGGGGGAATCTAGTTCTTTCCGCTAAAGCTATAAGAGCGGGATCCGCTTGCAAATTCCGTAATGTCGGTGACATGCTGTGAATTTTAAAAAGCCTGTTTCTTGGCCAATTAGAAGCAAATGGCGTATTTTGCTGGCTCGTGGATTTCGCTCGTGGTTTGTGTCAAGCTTGTCATAGGAATTAGCGAATCCCTTTAATTAAAACGTGTCGTATTATATCGAGAAGTCGCAGATATTTCTAGAATGTCTGGTCTGTTTTGAGCTAACAATCTTGATGTAATTACGTCGTTAATTGGAGCTTTGTTGAATGTTGTAACAAGTTTTTAACTCAATTCAGCGTTTATTGATTTTATTATAGACCACAATTCTCAGGGGATATTACTGTACTTATTATTCTTGATAATATTGTTTTTTCTTGATAAAATCTTAAGGTAGTTTACGTACTACGTATTTGTTACTTTATGGTGTTTATTAACACTGTATACAAAATTCGTATGCCATGTTTATCTTTTTACGATTTGCTCAAAACTATTGCATACACTGATATATATACAACCCTTTCTTAATCGCAACCTTTATTCCCTTTTATAACTTTCCTTTTTCCTTTTTTTGTCGACGCATTCGTGAGTTACTTGAGGAAACTTAACCTGTTGTTTTTGTGTGAAGGTCACTTATCATTAAGAATAAGAAATATCGAAAAATGCCAGTTTTAGACGTCAGACTACTTCATACTGTCTCCCCCACTCCGCTAAACATATCACCTTTATCAAAATAAAGCACCCAATACATCGTATCTGAAATCGATTTTACCCATCATTGCTACGCCTACAGAATGAGATGAAGTAATCGCTTATATGTAAACTGGTTATATTTCTCCTGCGTATCTACTTGGTACGGGCATGAGTAATAGCACGTATTTGAGAGCATTTCGTTATATGAGATGAGACTATAGGCAGATCGATGGGAATATTATGGAGCTTCAAATATGCATGAGAAAGTTTTATATGTAGGTACTTATAGGTCGCGTCATTTATGTTTAGCGCTGGACGACAATAGTTGCGCATCGGTAGAATCGCGCTCGTAATTGACGTATTGGTGCGAGAAAGACAACACGACTGGGACAACCAATCAACGCTCGCGCATCCGACGATCACGCGCCCCGCGCGCCCCGCTGCTACCTCGATACCTTATTTTTAACTTCTGCGCAGGTTTTGTTCAGCGCTAAAGATTCGTGACGCGTACTATACCTTTGTATGAAGCTGAAGGGTTTCGGTGACAGGTTGTTGTAGTAATATGGTAGCCACATTGATGAGGAATGTTGAAAGTTTTTTCGCCAAAGAATCTAGTTACGGCTTATAGTACCTAATTGAACCCTTATAACAATATAGATAAATACATAGTTAATAACTTTGCACGTAACTTGTTACTGGTAAGATTGTTGATAGATATTAATTTTTTTAAAATACACATTTATAATTTTACATAATATACAATTTTACTCTTGACTCTTAACTATTAATATTGCAAACTAAAGATAACGAATTTTTTTTAAAACAATAAAATACTTAAGATAAATTGATATTTTCGTCTAAACAATATAAGATTAGTATTGAAAGTTACTCTATCATATAAAGATACTAATGCCCTCTAAGTACTCCTCTTGACGCCTATAATAGAATTGAATTAACTACTAAGCTTCAAGCGGGGTAAGCCCAGTTTTATAATCACTCCACATTAGACCGCAAACAACCTTCGAAGTTCACGTAAACTTTCTAAATAGTTCAATGAGGTATCCGTTACCGCTTTTCTCTATAGGTAATTAAATTCTTAGTAATTAATTTAAGAACTCGTATTTACTGTTTTTCTTTTCAGTCCTTGATTTTTTAGTGTTTTAATAAGTGTGCCTTAATATTTTATCTTTGATACTAATAAACTTAATTATAAACCCTTGAAGACCTTCTTATCTCTGTCCTTCAATAACGTAGCACATGTGTTATGATATCATGAAGAAAAGAAATTCTTAAGTCGCTATCTCTGTTCAAAATTTCATCAAAATCGGTTCAGTAGTTTAAATGTAACAAATAGCTATTTTTGCGTTTATTACTATCATGGGATTATTTATAGAGCAATTTTCGATCAACTTTTTGCCAGCCTTAAAGACGTAGCTGAATAACTCCAACACTTGTTATAAAAAACTCAAGAAAAACTCGCTGCTAAGATCTTGAAGAACCTCTGCAGAATATTTCAAAACTACTTAAAATTAAAAAGCGCAACTGACAAAACTATCTAGCGACTGAAACCTGATTATTATTCTTAAAGAAATCTTAAAATTACAGCGCCAGCTGCGCACATCATGGACACTGGAAACTATTATAAAATATGTATAACGCTTTTTTCTATAGGGTTGCTAGCTTCAACAAATTTCCTTAACACACGCTGTATAAAATCAGCTATTTTATCTAGACGTATACCAAAATACCGAAGCACGAAATACGCTAAAGCATGAACGACGTTCCATTCCCAAAAATGTTTGAGTCAACAAAAAATTTTCGTGAAAATATAAAACATTTTCCAACTCGTGCCAGCCCTACCCTGGCAGCAGCTGGACCACTTAATTTTATCTGCGAGAGGCTTTTTCCCGATACTAGTTTCACTGAAGTTATTTTTTGTTGGAAAGTAAAATATTGACAGAGTTCGAGACGTGTCCTCGAGGACTTTAGTGTGACAAAAATCTCGTAAGTATTTTTCTTTTTATATATAATTAATTAAAGGTTAAGATTAATATTTACTATACAATTAAACACAAATATGATTATTTTTTTATTAATTTCAGATTCCACAATTAATTTTGGATAGACTGGATCGTAATAGCGGCATTTGAAATGCTATTGCAGTTTCTTAGTGGTAGTGGAAGAGGCTGATAATCATCTTTCTACCCTCCTAAATTTTAAACGAAGAGTAGGTACCTACGTGGAAAAAAAGTGAGATGTTACCTTACTCTTAACCAAAGAGAGCTTCTTGGATCTGTACAACCAATGACTAATCCAGCCACTAGTCGAGAATGCCTCGAAGAAGCGAAAGAATAGCGGAGAAGCTACGTCTCGAATAAATGTCGTAATTGCGATTCAGAACTCGGCGCACAAATCCTCCTAACGAATCCTGACTTGCCCATATATAACATACCTTTTTAACCCAACATTGAAACCCCTCTAAAGTCAAACTATACAGCAATATTTCAGACCAACAAAACACAAAGGGACATTATGACTTAGCGTAAAAGTGCTCAAATTTGACCGGTCAGAGTCGCAAATGCGCCACAAATTGCACAGAAACCTGCGAACGTTGGACAATAGACCAGCGTAGTTTAGTTTAGTAAATCCAAACGAAATGACGGGCCAGTAATTTACGAAGCGGGATAATGAGCTTTACTGAGACACTTTAGTGCATTTGACGGTTCGTCACGATTTAGCGATACTGTAGATGCTGCTTTATGTGTCTTTGGTGTGGCTGAAATTTATCTGTGTATGGTAGTTTAACGTGTTTAAAAACGATAAATGTAATATAAAATTTAACTAATTAGGTAGTTCTGAAACGAAGACTAGGACATAACTCATCTATAATAGAAAAATGTTTATGTTATGTATGTTATTTTCTATAGGATTGTGGGAAGGAAGGAGGATGTAACCTTCCTCTGAACCAAAGGGAGGATCCTCGACCAGTCGAACCACTGACTTGCCGGCCGTTAGGCCCTAGTGGTTTGATGTCGAGAAGTTGTATATATGCTAAGTCTCAGAAAAATATCGTAAGCGCGATTCAGACTCGGCGCATGAATAGCGGTCGCTACAGTATAAAATATTTTGCTTAAAAGCTGGCTCGCTCTGGATTAGTATCGTCTTCAGATAAAAAAAAAATCAGACAACAAGAAATGTCATTTTGACAGATATGTTAATTTGTCAACGGATGATTTTGAACTCCACTAGATTTTCTAACTACAATCTCCTTTTCTTTAAGATTTTTTATTTAAAAAGAGGTAAAAATATCTTAAAAATTCTCATCCAATCATAATTTTAAAAACTATATTTACGCTGTTTTGTTTGTAACTATCGTAAGTTTAATAAGCCTGATATTCTAACAGATAATTTAGTGCAATTTACGCGCACACATGAGTTCATTAAAATTAAGCTAATATTAGCGTATTCCGTTGCGCTGTTCAATCAATAAAATTGCAACTAATCATTTGTACGGGAACATTACTATGTTTATTTGAACTGCGAATATTGGATAAAGTTTTAAAACCCACTTTTATCCATTTAGACTTAATTACAAAATAAAAAATTACAAAAAACATGAATTACAATATTAAGTGTAGTCACTTTTATATGTGAATTAATGAACAATCATAATTTATATGTTTTTGTGCATACACAATTTTGCTAGTTGTTCATTATTGAAATCGTTTGTCCAAGTAAGGTTATACTGGTGACCCTGTACCTAAAACGTAAGGCGTACTAGAATTTATGTCCAATCATAATGTTAATATTTTTGTGAAAATAAACATTAGTATTAATATTAATATTCAAATTGAATGACGAAAACTAACCCGTCCAATACAAGCGCAGGTCAAGTTATACTGGTCACACAGTAAAACGTACTAAAATACTTATTTCGAAAGTATGCCAATAGATCCCTACAGTCTAGATCAATAAGTATTCCCGTTTGAAACAGTGCTAATATTAATCTCCCTTAGGCACATAATATCATGATTTGCATAATGGAATCGACTCGTGTTTTCAATATCGGAAATCATCGGATTGTTTAATCCGACGCTTTGTGCTAGTAAATACTGCTGATTGATGCTATATTAGTTATTTAAATGAGAAAAAATTATATTTATTTTAAGTCGTTTAGTACTGGGTTCCCCGCATCACACACAAGTTGTTCACATAATATACATGTAATATAAGAGATATTATATTTTATAATACTTATAATCTGTGCGTTTTCTTGTTTATAAGCGCTGATTTCTGTAACAACTGTTGTATTATATATTTAAGAGGGGGCAAACGAGCAGGCGCGTCACCTGATGGAAGGTGATCAGCGCCGCCCATGAGCACTCGTGATGTCACGAGTGTGTTGCCGGCCTTTTAAGTAAAGATACGCTCTTTTTTTGAAGGTTCCTATGTCGTACTTGTTAACATACTGTACAAACATTTATTAAACATTAATTAAAAGATACTGTACAAACAGTGCTGTATTCAAAAGTGCTATTCTATGCTTTTATATAATCCTACTAAAGTTCCTATTTCGTTGCTGCTTTCCGAACCGATGGAACATAATCGTTCAGTAATACTATGTAATACTTCTGTAATACTATTCAAGTGTCAATATATTTTGTATCCTAGTTGTAGATTTGACATCAAATTGTCGTACCAAAAAATTATATAAGAAACAATAACATCTAAGAAACGTAGCTAAGCAAAAACTCCGCGCCAAGTAACGTTGGCATCAAAATCCCGCCATAAACCATTTTGCCGCCACAAATTGAGATGTGAACGTACCACATAAAACCTAACGTAGTTTTCCGGACCACTACCCCCAGTTGAGATATAGTCTACGTGTCAACCTACTTTGTGAAGGCTGAAATATTGAAAATCTTTGCCATCATATAATTTTCAGTCAACTAGCGTTTGTCCGGGGCAGCCGAGCGGGTAATGCAGCTAGGTAATTCCGGGATACGGCTGATGTAGTAAATCTTTATTGTACGAGTTTTATACCTTTTTCCAAGGCTTGGAAGACTTTTGTTTTCGATTACTATTGGTTTGTAGTCTGTCAGGAATAGAGAAAGTAACAGTAGCCACATTTCTTTATTTTTCTTTTTCTTCTTAGCATGTTTCACAAAGGTATAGTGCGCGTCATTTATGTTTATCGCTGGACGAGAATAGCTGCGCATCGGTAGAATCGCGCTTTAATTGACGTATTGGTGCGAGAAAGGCATCACGACTGGAACAATCAATCAACGCTCGCGCACCCGACGATCACGCGCTCCGCGCGTCGCGCGTTACCTCGATACCTTATTTTTGACTTCTGCGTAGGTTCCGTTCAGCGTTAAGATTCGTGACGCGTACTATATATTTCGTTTTTTGCTGCGACCCTGACTCTTAATTATAAGGCATTATGTAAAAAGATGGTGATGTTTAGATTTTTTTCTACGCTAAAATGACCTGTCTGTTCTGATTTCACACTTTAACGAATTTGGGACATACAAGCTGTATGCGACATCATTACTATCAAAGATAAATTAATAACATAACGTGTCCTGAATAGCACAATAATTTAAATAATAAAAACTGACGAAACCGTGGGAAACGAAAAGCCAATAATATAAATTTAATTTTAGAAGAATTGATTGATTCAATATTATTTGATATGCCAAAGGCTTAGGCTGTAATACCTAAACACACGAAAAACACGTAATTCCTTAACTAAGTCTGCACAAAAACCAAAGATTGTTCAACCGGCAAATTGGTAATGTGTCTCTGAAACAATGCAATAAGCTCGCCTGAGCATCTAATAGCGCACATACCGGCTCTTGATCTATGGTGATTGAAAATGCATCCGCTCCTAACATCCTTAATAGCCTTATGATCCCTTTTTTCTTTGGTGGTAAGCGACTATAACTATGCCTCACGACTCCGTTGCCAAGTTTTGAAATAGGGATATAGGTCGCGTCATTTATGTTTAGCGCTGGACGAGAATAGCTGCGCATCGGTAGAATCGCGCTCGTAATTCGCGGTGTAAGAGTCAGATGAACGTATCTACATTTTGTAAATTTTACGGGGGAGCAAAAATAGTGGGAAAATTCGCCAATTCAAACTTTACCAGTTCATTAATACAGATAATATGTAGTTGGTGAAATAAAAATATATATATTAATAAATTGTTACGTTGTTTTTGCATTTCATAAAGGACTACACTGTGAACTGTTTTGTAAAAAAAAATATTTATCTTTTTGTAGATACGCTCATCTGGTTCTTATACCACGATTTGCAATGAAACACTTGCATACAGCAAAACGTATAGCGTTATATCAACACGTACAATGTACATAGTTATACACCTACTCGTCTTTGTTTCATATAAAGATATGGCATGAATAACAATGGACGAAAAGCCTTGTTTTGTATGACACTATATGTGCATATTATAATGAAACACAATAACGAACAACGGCAGAATAAAACAACATTTTATCGAGTCTTTCATACGTGAACTTAACAAGAAACAAAGTAAGCATTTGCATTTATTTTAAGCATTTGAAAACAAATGATTCAGTTGAAACACAGCCCATACAAATATTTAACTTTAAAGAATTTTAAATAGTAATATATTCGTTTCTATGAACTTGGGGACGACTAAATTTTAATTGTATCAGTAGGTATGTATTTGGTAGCTTTCCTATAATTAATGGCGGTCTCGTTTCAACTTGTTAAGGCCTTGCGTTTGCGTGACTTCATTTAATTTACTCCCAGTTAATAAGCAGTAACTGCGATAAGCGAGTAATACCAATAATTTATCTACAGTATTTGCGCCTATTACAGTGTTTACAAACAATGGTTTCGAATAGCTTTGTAGTAGCTGTTATCGATTGTTAAATAATAAAAATTATAAATCAAAACCGTTGAATTAAAATAATAACAGTTCGTTTTCTATTAATTTAGTATTAACTAGCTGTTGTCTGCGACTTTGTCCGCGTGGACTTTCTTATAAACTTTGAACCACTCTTTAACCTCCCCTTATAAAATTTTTCATTATTTTTAAGATGTATTTCTGTTATTCGGATCGGGGACAAATCCAACTAACTAAAATCCACGAAAATTGGTCTAGCCGTTCTCGAGTTATAAGTGTTGTTACAAGCCTTTCTTTGTGTTATACATATAGATTAAGGCAAGCGTAGTTTTTGAGCTAGATGGCGTTGTATAACAATGCGACATAAAAATTATAATGATTCTCATCTACAGCAAATTAACGAACAGCAGTTTATATTAGAATAGCTCATTATATTTTGAAAACGACACTAAACATTGAAATACGCATCCACGTAGCGTAAAAAGTCGGTATTCCAATTAATTATGATGTAATACTAAGTCGAATTAGGCAACAGTCAGTCGCTTTGAATTAACATAAGCTCACGTTTATTATACAAAGCACAGGATATAATGGTAAATGCGCAATAAAATCGCGATTGTGAGTATCAGGCGCGCCCACTAACAGTCACCCATTTTAATGTAAGTTTCCTGTTTACTAGTCTACTTGGATATATCTAAGAGAGCTATTTGTAGGCCTTTACAGATTGTTTAATTGGATATATATAGTTGATACAAACCAGATTGTGTTAAGAAGGTAGTAATAAAACGTAGTAAACAGCTAAAAGATGAATACAGTATAAAACAAAATTAATCTTTCGCCTTATACGAATTATTTCAAACGAATTTGTCTATGAATCTTGGCATATTAGTTCAATAAGAATTGTACTTTAAAATTCTCTAGTTTTATAAGTAAGTATTTATACACATACGATATATAAATAAAAGGTCGATCATTGTCGGTTTTAAGCGTTTTAACTGCTGCAACTACAGGCGATTTTTATTAGATATCATTTTAATACTATTGATGCATTCATTAGAAATACTATAAACTCTAACTAACAGTACGCTAAGGTAAAGGTAAGGCTTCAAGTATACAGACAAAACGGCTCGGCCCGGCTAGTATCTAATATACAAGAATCAGGAAATAGGGAATCTCGCATGCGTCAGGTCACGACAAAATCTAATAACGTCACTGTTACAGAAACCTACTTCTTATCTCGTTAAGAACACCACCCACGTTTCACCTTGGAATTATTTTACGATTTTATTTGCGATTCAGTCGGTCAATGTATTCGACGAGACCGCGTACTATATGTTATTTCATTACATGCTTTAATAAGAAGCAATTAGTTACGAATTACAAAGTGTTTTATATTAAGTCGGTGTCACCAACCTACTATATATTGCATTTTATTATATTATCAATTCTAAAAAAAAAAAAATTAAATATTTAAAACGGTGTATAATTTACTAGCCGTTGCTCGTGACTTCGTCCCCGTCGATTTCTTTTTCCATTATTTCTTCGCTTCTATTAGTCGCAGCGTGATGTTATGTAGCCTAAAGCCTTCCTCGATAAATTTTCTATTCAATAATTTTTTTTTCAATTCGAATCAGTAGTTCCTGAGATTAGCGCGTTTAAACAAACTAACAAACTCTTCAGCTTTATATATTAGTATATAGATTTTTGAACATATTGTGTTATACTATGTTATCAGTAAGTATCATCTGATCAGCTTAGCGGCGATAACCTAAATACGTTAAGATTGGAATATATTATAATCCTATAAAATCAAAACGGATACAAGGTAAAAAGTGAATCATAGTTGAATATATGGTTATTTTTTGCTAACCTGCCTACCTCTACAACAATAATCATTTATTAAAATAGTCTCATAGAACGAAACCGGTTTCTATGCTAAGATTCAAGATCCTTTATGTTACAATTTAATATATCTCTACGTAGGTACAGACGATTTTAGTAAGAAATGATTATGCAGTGTGGTAACCTTATCCTTAGTGTCAAAGTTATCATCTTATGAGCAGTTTAGCCATACTATTTCTACGGAAACGTAAGTGTCCTCGCTAATAAAACATAAATGTAGCTATTTGTAGAGATGTTTCATACTTTTTCAAGAAAAAAACTACGGAATACATGTAGCTAAAAGTTCGGCATGCCGGGATTAGATAACCAATTAACATATAGGATTCCATTCATCTTGGTATTGGCATGGAAGGGAAAACTATGCTAGTTAAACTACAAGACCTAGCAAAAAAAAAGCGAATAAAGCTACAAACAAATAGTTAATCTTGTCATATATAGACAGAACACACTTGTCATTAGCGAAATCTATAAAAAAACCCCGTCTTGGTACTTTAGACAAAAGCCAGAACCCAAGAGAATTCTAACACTCAGAAAAATATGCAATCTCAACCAGTCCAGTTCGTTTACTTAGAACATGATCCATGTACTAGACTTTCTAACCGCTAACCGAATGTACCACATGTTTACAACGTGACACTTCAGTTGTTCCGCCACGTGGAGTTTCGTTACATAAAAACTTATTCCAATTACACACTGTTACCTACATGAAGCCAATTATAACGCTAATACCCTTGTGCGATCCTTGTTATTAACGCAAAAGTAATATATTTTTTTGATAATACATATTAGATTACATAACTGACATTCTTTTTGACACCGAACGTTTAGGGAACGAAAAACTTGGTTTGTTTATTAATATTTTTATGACGCAATGCAAATATGAATGTTGTGGGTACGATAATTTATTATTGTTTAAACGATTCGGGTTCCTATTAAAAATAAACGCGTTTTTTTTTCTTTATTATTTAGATAGCTATGTTGCTTAGACCACACCGCTGTGTTATGTATATATATCTTAACAACTACTTACTACTTTCATACAAAAATGAGGACTCAAACTTTAAAACCAGATGCAAATTAAATTACGAGTCAAATTACCATGTAACGCATGATTAAGCAACGTCTTGCGTTATTTTTTTCTAAATTATTGACTATATTGCAACGCGGCGCATTTCGCCCTCGGCAAATAGATTTCTACTTTCTAATCACTTTACTATCAATGCATTGAACCGACACGCTTGTAGAGCACGGTAGGATAATTTAATTAAAGGCTTTAGTATAAGCAATGTAATTTACGTTTACCCGACATGATATTATATTATAATTAGAATAAACTGATCAGAATTCATAATCATTCATTTTTCATATTTAATGAACATAATGAAAGATAAATAAAAAAGAAAAAGCAAAAAGCAGATAATTGTATAATGTCAAGTTGCCTTTGGTTTATTTAACAAAGTATAATAAAAACTAATCCAGATTAATTAAATTTTAATACCTAGTAGAATAATCATCATATTGTGTAGGAAATTAAAGTATTCTTTGAACAAATATTACAGAACTGGTAGAGTTTCAAACTGTACGTAATAAAAGGTCAAAAACCTACTTGTTTGTGGGTAGTTAACGACAGTCGTTGTCCGACAATTTGCCAACTAGGTCTGGCTGGTGACACTGCGTAATTACTACTAGGTAAAGTTGACTGTCCTTGTTATGACTATACTTCATATATTCCAGACTATTTCCTCAATATTGTGCTGCTCATTTTTGTCTGCATTGATATAAAAGCCATCAAAAACCTTACACGTCTACGATCATGATCAACATTTAAAATTGTTTATATAAGTTTTAATTTAAAAGTAATATTAAAGCGTCAGTCGGCATTGTTTTGTATCAAAATTGCATCCAAGAAGATCCCGAATATTTATTTATAATCTATATACCTACCTATTTCATTGTATGTCTAAATTTAACGTTCCACATAAAATCGATAACTGTTCAAAACAATAACATGATAAAAATAAGTTCAAGATAACACATAGCTATCGCTATGGGTTTATCAATTCAATTGAAGATTGATCCGAGACAAGCTACGGATAAGCATTTAGCACTAAATCACTGGAATTCAAAGAAAGTTAATGCGTAATTGATTGCTGTTATGAGTTATGACAGTCTTGTTATACAATTCTATACCGAACAACAGACTGTAAGTAAGTATGTAGTATGTATGTACATATTACGCGTTAAAAATCGATTTACAAAGGGCGAACAGATGGGGTTTGCCTATCATAGACCGGTGTTTGGGTCAAGGTTGCTTGTTACCGGCAATTTGGTTAAACATTTAGTTGTTCGATCTAGGTATTCCTTCTAGACTGTTCTACATTTACAAATTTTCAAGTTTCGAATAATGCGAAGCGAATATTGGAATAACTTCGTCGTTCATAATTTATAGTACCAACATTGTTATGTTTAAATTGGGTAACCGATGAAATAATTTTACGTACTTACAATGTACACGAATTGTAAACAGCTTTTTATAGTTGTCTAGCAACAGTGACTTAGCATGTACATTATAGTGATGTTTACACAAGCTTAGTGCGCAGTTTGGTGTTAGGTGACCTTGGCAATGAACGGGGCGACGCGCTTGAGCGGCCATGTTGGAAGCCGGTGAGAATAATGAAATTGCATTAAATTATCCAGTTTCTACTGGAACTAACATTCTACGTTTGGCCGGCAACAAGCACTAATTAGTAATTACTTTATTAGCAAAAACTATAGACCAAAACACTAGGATAATGTGTAGAATACAATTAAAGGCAGCCAATAATTTACACCATATCAAAACGTAGGTACTATAGGAATCATAACATAAACATCGCGAATAAGAATAAGAAAGTATCAAATAATACGTACCGATTCTGAGTATTTTCTACGTAGGTGTTTCATAAACTATTTTGTTTATGCAGATTCTAGATTACGTTATTTATAATATTTACCAAACATTATGCATGCACGTTTCAAAATATTGTTTCGAAAGCGGTCAACGGCCGCAGTAATATCATGAACTTGTAATATCAGTATCAATTTGTATTTCTGTTATATTCAGCATGTAAGATTTCCGTTCTAGCTAAATTTAAATGTACCATACAGGAAATGTTAAATTTAATATCTACACATTTCGTTTCACAACAAGTTAAAGACTATTTATTCAATTCTAATCAATATTCGCTACCTAACCAGTTTTTGTACGAAAATTTGAGTATTCATAAATCTAAAAATTTAAGTTAAATAAACTTTTTTAATACTTCGTTCGGATCGCAAGTAGGTACGTTAAACTTGAACATATTATGAAATATTGTAATTTTTTGACATAATTTGAGCAACATATTTAAATATGGGTAAAGCTCGGTAAAAAGATTATTTTTTTACGTCGGTAGAGACAAATACATATTATGTTCCTACTTAAAACAAAATGACTCTACAGGATTATTCATAGTTCAAACAGAATATGGCTATAACCGTTCAAAGCTTCACAAGGATTTGTAAATAGATGTAATAACTGCGTCATTTCTGAGTGCAGTTGCAACGATGCACAATATAACTTACAGTGAGTACGGTCAGTATTATTATTATATCTTATAGAGATCGTAATTTAAGAAACTTTGACCTACGTTTGACCACCTCATCTTACACCACTTTAACGGACCGTATAATATTATATCATAGCATTATAAAATTCAGGTTTTAACAATAATATCTGTATCGTTTTTAACCCTTACTTTTACCCTTGAAAAAAACAATTGCTAGTTTTGAAAGTAGCATTGAACTTTAGTATTGTAGGCAGGTTTGTGTAGTCAGGGACTATAGATGTATTTTTATTGTATTAACGAAAGTAAATAATAAGCAAATAAATAATTCTGTCCATTTTAGCAGATTAACGATTTAATTACAATAAATACAACTTAGCGATATGTAGCGTATCGGTAATTGAAAACTTAGAGTTATTTTACCACCTTCATGATATTATTATCTTAAATTGCAATATATTATGGCATTTAGTCTATTAATTATTTCGAATAGAACGCTAATGATACTACGCAGAACCTAGAACCAAAACTGGTCGGAGTTATGCAAATGTTACAAATAATGTCTTATTGGAAAATGGAATCCGATTGAATCACGGCATAATTTAAGATATCGAAATAGCAAAATAAATTTAAAATAGAACGAATGAGGGTAGTGCAATTTTTTGGTCGTATTTGAAACCGGCATCTGTTCGACAAAAACAAACAATAAATATTGATATAAAACAAATCTTACCGCTATCTACACTTTCTTCTGAGATCTTCTTCACCATTTTGATATTTTCCTGATACAGCGATAACAAAATTATCGAGTAGGTGGTGGTACCGACTACTCTTGAAAAGCCGCTTTCAAACTTGTGCGGCCGCCTTCTCGACGAGAAATCGGAACGGCGCTTTGTTAAAGACAATGAAAATTAACGCCGAAAATAAAAAAGCTGGTATAGCACCACTGTCGAGAAGGATTCACGGAAAACGTGCCGGAAGGTATAAACAAACACTGCTAGAAGGCGGAATGAAAAATTACTGGTTTTGTTAGCGCTCCATCCTACACACGCCCGCCCGTTCGATGTTCTAAAATCCAACTGAAGAATCGCCGGTCGCCGGATCGCGGCTCGTGCTTCGGCTCAGCATCGGCTGATCGGCGAACATCGCGTTTTCCCCGCCCCACGCGTCTCCCCCCGCAGCGAGTGCGTTGTTGTCAGTTGTGGCCCCTTGTACTGCGCATGCGTACTCGCTCGCACCGCTGACGTGTTTACATTTTTTGTCATTATTTTATTTTTTTGTCGCTAATCGCTATGCCATGGTTGTATGGCGCAGATTCCCATGCATATGAACAGAAGCATAGCAATACCAGATGCTTAAATTTTACGAAATTATGTTGGGGTAAAGGAAGTATACGAAAGTGTACTGAAAGAAATTATTACGCTCACACGTGATTCGTAAATCGTACCCGCTACCACGATGCGTTGCATCATCTTTGTTGGATGATACACGTAAGCACCGCAATTAGGTATTTGGATATCGAGTTATTATCTTCCAACAATTTCACCCCTGATAACGATTACAACATCCCTAAAAACTAAAATAGATAATTTAAATATAGATTTTAATTACATATTATTTAAAAAACCAGGACTAGAAATAAAAATGTATTACGAACTGGAGATTTTTTTATTACGAAATACGAATCAAATCACCTATTATAATACCAATTATACCTATCTAAGATAACTAGGTCGGTAAAATGCTAGGAATTAAATTATTATTTATATTCAGTAACAACAATGATATTATATTTTAATATAATATCATTTTAATACCTAACTTTGTTGCATATTGATGATGCATTCGTTTTTATTTCTTACCATAAAAAGATAATTTTAAAATCTTTGATTAACCTAAATATCTACAACTTAGATAACTAAACGAATGTAAACTTTAAATAATATTATATCCAAGGCAATCTTATTATACTAAATATTATATAATATAAATATATCATTGATCCTAGGTGTATAACATAATAAGGCTCCATTTTTGTTCTCGGACGAACTTTACAAATATAAAAAAAAAACCAACAGCTGTTGTGCTAAAACGGTAGTCCCTAATATAATTTGCTTCAAATCGCACTATTGTGTTAAACCATTGCGTAATGAGGAGTTTTTGTCTTCCCTTTAAGCCTATTGTTTGACCTTCATCTTAGGGCGTTTGTTGACAAACAATGTACAGGAGCAGTAAGAGTAAATACGGCGCAATACGCACGTGGTACTCGCAAACCGGTATGACCGGCAATCACCGCCATGTTTGTTGTCACGCCACTCTTCCATCCCGCTCGCTCATCAAGCTGTACTCTTCGGTAGTCAACTCTTTGTTGGATAGAGGGAGTAAATTCTTCTCTCGCTCTCGGCCGGGCCTACGTGACCGAATTAAAACCCTTTCGCATAAATTACCCATTCAATGATAAATGCTTTGAACTTCAATTTAAACTAGAAGTATAGTAACAGCTAGGCCGATTGAATATTGCAATTTACTCAGCATAATTTCAGAAGTTAAAAAAACGTAAATAGTCAATGCAAACTCGATGATAAGGACAAATAAATATATTAAATGCGAAATGTAACTTTGTCTGCTTGTTACGCTTTATTGCTTAATTAATTAATGCACTAGGTCGATATTGATGTTATTTGGCAGAACTATAGTCTAGGCCCTAGGGGATGTGTGGATTTTACGACGATAAAATGAGAAAGAATTTGTGCTTAACAATTTTAAGAAATTCTTCATTTTAAAATACGGACTGATTAACATGTCTAAATGAATGACATAACGAATAAATTACTACTAATATACCTAAAATATTTTTTACTTTAAATTATAATCTTACACCTAAGCAACGCATCGATCATTTTTATTGCAAAAACATTTCTTACTTAAAAACCTAAGAAACATCAACAATGTCTTAGTCGTATTCTAAGCCCGTAAAACGGTTTGAATTTAATATTTTTTACATGCATCAACGGCTCTATTATAAAAGTTTCATATAAAGCATTATTATGGGTCAGGTGCGCGCATACGTGACGGTTTTGAAAGCCCGCATTAAGCCGACAAAAAACTTTCTTGTTCTACGGGAATGCCCTGATACAATTTTGGCTCCTGCTGTCACCTCACGTACACAAAATTTGAGCTAAAATGATTCTAAAACGCTTATAGAATAGTATCTAGAATGTATTTGTTGTGTTTTAGTACTTTTATTTATGATTTTTATGAACTCATACGAAGGGAAGAGTGAATTCATTATGCAATGTGCAATAGAGTGTATAATTTATTCGATGAACGTATAATAATAATTGAGCGTGCGTTTGTGCTATTTTGTACTTATAATTCTGCGGTTGCAAAATCTGTGTTGCTTTGAAGTGATTATGAAGACTATCTTTTAAAACTATAATTTTATTTAATAATGTGTTATTAGTTAACTATTCTTACTAATTTTATCCGTAACTTTATTTAACTAGGCTACATTAAATATAACTCTTTACCAGCTTTTGCAAAGTAGTTCCTACCAGGCGAGAAACTCTGTTAGTTGCTCTTAGTTATAAATAAAAAGGTACAAATAGAAATAAATAAACATGTTCAACCCGTTTTTACACTTTTGTTTTTTAATGTTATAGCAAATTCATTAAAATCTATGTAGTCTTTTTCTAGTTATAAATCGTGCTAAAAAGTTAAAAACATCCCTTTTTTCATATAGCTTTAGATCTTAATTTGTCTGATAAAGAATTGCATTTTTTATTAATTTATCGAAATTCGTCAGACAAACAGAGGCTCTTTTGCAAGTATAGAATTATGATTATTTAAATTGGTTTTTATTGACTACTAGCCGTTGCTCGCGACTTCGTCCCCGTCGATTTATTTTTCCTTTATTTCTTCGCTCCTATTAGTCGCAGCGTGATGTTATGTAGCCTAAAGCCTTCCTCGATAAATGGTCTTTTCAATAAAAAATAATTTTTCAATTCAAACCAGTAGTTCCTGAGATTAGCGCGTTCAAACAAACAAACTCTTCAGCTTTATTATATTAGTATAGATTAAACAAAAGAACCGAAACCAAATAGTGACTACTAAGATTCTTAATTACTAGAATTATCAGAAATTATTTAGTCTTTTTTTTCGTTATTGTCTATAGACCAGACCCATGACTACAAGACACATCTTGTCATGTCATGTCTCTGGTCTGTGACATTATTTCTTACTTATTCTAATTCTAATGGTTTTAATAAGACGTTAATATGCTAACCAAAACGACGATTCAATAATTGTTATGTTGGTACTTATACATAGTCGTAAATTATTGAGATCTAAATACATTTTACAATAGACATGACTACCAAAGCGTATGTACGAGTCGTTAGCGTATTACAAATGTTTATTTTTAGCACTGCATTGAATATTCATAAAAAAGATACGTGGTTAATGAACTAGAATGATTATTATTGCAACTGCGGTATGTTAAATTATTGGCCAAGCGTGTGTTGGTTGGGTTCCGAAGTGATTTATAATAAGTTTTAAAGCCTTTTTTTAAATTTAGACCTGTTTAATTACATTATTTTTCATGATTTTTCCTTAGTCAATTCTAATACATATCTTAGCAGTTTTATCTTTCTGTATTAGATAAAATAGTTATAAATATTTTGGGAGCGTTTAAGTAATTTAGAATCAACTTATTAGTTATTATGCAGTTACTGAACGAATTGGTTTGAAATCTTTAATCCGTTTAAAATCGAAGTAGGTAATATTAATTCAAGTACAAGTGTTGATAAGAATCAAGTTTATCATAAAACATGAATGCAAATAACTGTGGAAGGCAAAGCTAATTGAGTGGAATTTTCGCATTAGCATTTTGTTACGCCGCGCCGTCCCGTTGGCCACACCTCTGTGTTGAAAACTATGTGGGACTTGTTTATAAACACGTATAATATTAGCTATTTCTTTCTCATATTAAATCATGGACAGGCACTTTAGCATTTGACTAATGTCTTATATAAATATAAGTAACCTGAATAAAACTACGGTACATCTTCTTTCAGAGACAGGCATGGTATAACTAGTATAATACTCATATCGCTGAACAGTTTATTTTGTAGCGACGGCTACTAAGTACAAATGCAGCGACTACTAAATTTATGATATTTACTTGAGGCTTAGCATATATGTATAGACCTTTTTATTTTTTATCATCGAAATTATGAGGCCTAGCATGGCCTTACTGACCAGCCAGTTGTTTGACGGGTCGAGGATCTAACTCTAGGACTATGATGTAATGAATTATAGTCATTTAAAAAAAGTGTATTGTGTATAGCCTTCTTTTGTATATTTTGTTTACAAAAAGTCTATAATAATCTATATGTACTTATTAATTGTATATGATCACTGCACCGAATAGTAATTTAAAAAAATAACGTTTTATCTTATCGGCCTATCATTTTTACATTATCTTTTATAAACGGTTATGTAATACAAATAATGGAAGTTGGAACGTGTGATTTACATATTTTCGATTTATATAATTGTTATGAGTACTGTAAAGTCTAAGACAAGAAGCAATCCTAAATTTAAATTTAGCATACTAGTTTGTAGTAATTACATTTTTAATAAATATGCTATCGCTTTAATTTTATATTTGATATCTTTATTATACATATACCTACTTACTCTGTAAAATTGTACAAGTGGGTTTATGACGATGTATTCATTTTTGCTCATTTACGCGAAAATAATTGAACGGATATGGTTGAAATTTGGCATGCAAGTAGATTAACATTTTTATTGCAGTGTTGCCAAGGGAACAGAAACTACACGGATAAAACTGCGGGATGTGTTAGTTCCATTTTTTATTCGAAACTTAATCAAATGTTGTGCTTAGCAAAATCTCAACCCTTTTCAAATAAATACTCGTTTTGACACCTCATTGATCACGGAAATATTTATTCCTAGAAACATTTACTGATGGATACGTTCGACTTGGATTGATTCGTTTTACTCGAACTTACAATACTTTATATCATAGCAATTTGGAAATTGCGTAAAATTAATACAATACTACATTATGTGCTTTTATAGAAAATAAGTTATGTGCCAAGAAAAACCATGTCCCAACTACGTAATAACTGAAACTGAAATTTCTATGGCCTATATTACTAGCTCCATTATAACGAATCTTTTGACACCGCGTTCATTAAAATCAAATATGAAACATGCCAAAATACATCCATACAAACATGGCAAAATCATTACCTCTCTTTTGTCGTCGTAGTCAAGTAAAAGGATGACGTAACACAAATATATAAAGCTGTATTATATAAGGCACAGTCGCTCGGATCGTGTACTTTTTCACACTCAAGGTTACCGAAGAACATATTTGCATTGGTGATTTGAACTTTTTGCGCTCTTCCACTATGTATTATACATTTGAAGTCGTGTTATACAGTGCCGACAACCTTACTTGCAAACATTTAAATAATTTAAGCTTCGGTCACTCTTCCAACGCAGATAGGTAAGATGTGAATGCATGATTTTTTGTTTATACTTATATTCCAACTAGCTGACCCGTGCCCACTTCGTTGGGCAAAATGTTAACAATCCTTTTTTAATATAGCCTGGTGAAAGAATTTGTAAAATCGGTTCAGCAGATCCCTAGATTACCCGAGATAACTTTACTTCTTTATAATATTAGTATAGACGGTAGAATTTTTAAAGTTCTACGCATCTTACTGAACCGATTTTAAATCATATAGTAACACTATATGTATATGTGATAGTGAAGTGTCTAGGAAGGTGCTTGAGACCCCTACCTGCTAAGATAAGATGGAACACAGTGGGGTTTTAGTCGGTACAAGTCATAACCCATGGTCCTTACCCACAGACCCTTGGGTTAGCATTGAGGACTTCCCTACAGTAAATTACCCAAAAAATAAAAAGAAATAATCTTGTATTGATTGGTTCACGTATAGTTTTACGCGGCCAATCGAAGCTCAGAAAATTTTTCATACCTATATCATTTTTGCGTTGGAAGTCAAAAACATGAAAAAACCTTTAATACATATTACATTCTCATCCAATTGAATACAGGTGCTATTTATAGCTCAAAGAGGCACTGAGAATAAAGTCATATATACAATCAGCAATGCATGGGTAAATTACCCATACATACTTATATAAATATTGCCAGTACAAATAAACTAAATAAAAATAAATACCATCCTTTTAGGAAGTAATATGGTCGCAAAGATCTTGGTAAATATAAACTTGTCTCAAAATACTTTTTTGTAAACAAGTGCCAACGCACGATTAGATAAACCGAAGTTCAATATTTACTTAATTTTGGTAGAAGTACGTTTTTCACTTAACATGTATTAGCACATTCGCAAATTATGTTTTTCAACGAGGTTTTGTCATTGAAAATTAGTAGGTTAAATTCGTATTACCATTAAAGTACTTGTAATAATTATCAGTGTAATGTTATATTATTTAAATATTGTATCATATTTTTGTCACATTCACATAGTGTTTTCTAGGAGAGAATCTTGGCCATACCTGCAAACCTGTATGTATCATCTTGGAAAACAGACTAAAAAACTACGGTGTCACTGTCAAATCTTAGTAATAACTAATAATCTATATTAAGCCCTATAATCTTATAACCTAAAGTTGTTACTCCATGTTACCATGTGTGCGATGAGGTCTAAACAAAAAATAAATATAAATGTCAACCTATTAGCAACGTTAACATGATGAAGCGGTGGCGATACACTACGGGTTCTTTTTAAAAACTCTCTATACGTCTCAACCTATAGAGACAATTTAAAAACAAAAAACGTTGTATACATAGAGACGTATTCAACGTTTTTGTTTTGCAATTGACCTTAGTGCTCGCCTTAAAATAATCCATTTTAATTACCATTTAATTCTCATTTCGCTCTAAATATCCTACTCGTGCCTTTGTTTTGCTTTCTTTTTATTATCGTATTTTTCCTTAAGCCTTGACGTGTCGATGATATATTACTCAAAACAAACACTAATATTTTGATAGTAATTCGTGACGCATAATGTTTACAATTGTATGCGTCTACGCGTGTATCTGAGCACGTCAGACATAGTGATTTCTAGACATTTATAGGTATTATGACATTCAAAAGTACGACTTAGCACGATTTCATTAATGCTATATTAATATAATAGATGCTATTTAAACTGCGCGTATATATCTCGCGGGTTCTCTCGGGGCTTCTTTGGATGGCCTTCTTCATTACTAATTCTACTTCTTTACAATTATATATTTTTATTTCAATTAAAAAATAATATTTGCGGAACAGGGAACTGCTTCCTCGTAAGTCCTTCTGTATCATGGAGCGCGGAAGAACATCGATGGGCTTTAGTTGATAGTGGTACCGTTTCATGCGAATCCGACATTACCGCTTTCTTCTCCCCCATATAATATAGATAATACCGATATATAACGCTTAAGGGTTTGTTTGTTTGTTTGAACGCTCTTATCTGAGGAACTACTGGTTCTAATGGAAAAATGATTTTTTAATTAAATAGACAATTTATCGAGGAGAGCTTTAGACTAGATAAATAGGAGCGAAGAAATAATGGATAAAGTAATCGAAGGGGACGAAGTCGCGACCAACGGCTAGTACATAAATATATAAAAAAAACTTCAGGTAGTGTACACGAAGCCTTACGCATGATTCTTATTTTCATGATATTATGGCCGCTCGAGGCTGCCGTTAGATTCAGTGCATGAAAAATAGCGATGGGATAGATAACACATTGTTTTGATTTGCCTTGGAAAAACATTTGTAAGTCACAGCAGGTGTATCTATGTAATATACGAATTGTATATCAGACTTAATTTTTATACTAAAAAGGAAAACATTTATACGCTCTCTACGTAAGATAGTCTCGATAGATAGTCTCTAAGATAGACCTTTTAACAATGGTACCCACATTTTCTTATGCTGTATAAATTATATTACTTATATTACGGCAACAAGATGTTTGGGAACATTTTTTTAACAATGGCTAAATATCGAATACCTAAAGTGTTTGGTTTTAACGAGCTAGTTATAATTTTTTTTTTCCACGGGTCATTGACATAATGTGCAATTTATTTTCTCTGAAAATTTAACACTTATACATCCTGCTTTTACGGAATAATTTACTGTGCCTGTGTTCTATATTTATTCATAAAGGTATTTAGAAATTCCTTACTACCTTTTAATCAATTTTAATGATTCCTTAAAAAGGTATAAAGGATACATTTCTACTAACGTTTGAAATGCGTTTCCAATGAAATCGTTTCAACAAATTATTTACAGAATATACAAGAATTTTTTAATTATAACCGCACAGATAATAGCTAATGATAATTACGGAGGTCAACGACTTGGCAACTGCAGGCTACGTAAACAACGTTATACAAACAATAATGGATTAGACGCTGCCAAAATCGGTGAGATGCAAGTTAACGTGAACATATTTATGCAGCACGTGTAGTTCGTTGGTTAGTGTCTATGTATTGGATGTATAAATTGGGCCTTCTTAACGAACGACGAAAGTTCTCTTTCAAAAGAACGAGCGTAAAACATATTTTTTAAATTTTCATTTATCCCTATGTACTTCAGGTTCCCAACATTAATTAATTTCTCAATAGACAAAACAGACAATACATTATCTGTGTTATGTGTTTATTAATGTTTACTCATGGAAATTAACAAAACAAGATCGTGTTTTACGGACGAATTCGCGGGACCCAGCTAGTTTCACAAACATTTCTTCACATCACAATAGCCAAGTTAATTTTATACACTGATAATATGACGCGCACACAATATCAGTTACATTTAACTGCGAAGTTAACAATTTATAATCGTTACGGGGTCATATTTATAGCGGTTAACCGCGACTAACTTGATACGAAATAATTAGCAAGCGATAAACGTGCAATGCATTAATAACTGTGTATTGTATTTATTTTCAATAATAGTTCATTATTTCATCTATGCTAAGACAATTGAATTTAATTGTTATTACGCGTAGCTCTCTTCAACAAGTGAAGGGATTTTAAAATGAAGTTTTGCATAAGATAGTCACAATAATAAGAAGTACTTTAGTCTATGTTTATGTAGCATAAATAAAAATAAATAAAATAAAAAACGCTTATCGCTACGAAGCGATATCTTCCAGGCAACCGGTAGTAGGCGAAGAGTCCACTAAAATAACTGATATTATTTCAAAACAACCTATAGTCTTTTCCACGAAGTTCATGGGAATCCTAAGAAGAAATCCCCTCAATAAAAAGGTTAAGTACAAACGCGTTAAAGAAAAATAATATCGACTAATGAAGTTGTTTTTGCAATTTTAAGATTTGTTGAGTACATTTTATTGTCTATACTATTATAATATTATGTGTGTTTTTTTCTATTCTCACATCTGACATATTACATAATGTAATAATTAAATACAAGAAGAAACATAAGTTTGGGGCGGATTGAAACCCAATGTCCTATTACGATGAATAAAAACGATGTTAATGAAATAGTTTTATCTTTTTATATTAATGTTATTTGAATAAATATACTTATCTAACTTATAAATCTAAGTTATATCTTCATCTCAAAATCACGTTAGAAAATATCTAAGCGTTGCGTTTATTTTTCACCTGTAAACATTTGCATGGTCAAGGACATGCTGTTTAGAATTTCAAATCTTACATTCGTGGGGGAATCTAAATAGGGTTCAACGTCCTCTAGATACATTCAGCGATCAAATTTTAAACAGCTCGATATCATCTTCGTAGTTCATTTCAATGTTACAAATAAATCTGGCTTATATATTTACATAACAATGTTGTGTTTTGTTACGATTTTCAATGTTAGATCTTAGTAGCGTTTAGGTATTCGATTGTTTAACTTGAAGTTGCTGTGATCAGTGATACGTATTTGTTCAAAAACCAAATTAAACCAGAAAGGTTCTGTGGTATATTTATAACAAAGCACTCTTAAATGCATGCTAGTTTAGTCTAGAGAGTAAGGACTAAGGAGCCAAGCCGTAGTATTAACAGGGGCAGAGATTGACATTAAAGTACACAATATGAAACATAGGGCACCCGAAAATAATATGGCTTTCCATTCCTAAAAGAATTTGAAAATCTTTTCCTTACATTCAGAAATAACTACTTCGTAACACTTAAAACGCGAGGAACTATTTTTTTACTTATTTATTTATTTATTTATTTATTTATTAATAAGGCCAATCACTTGTTGATACAAAAATACAATACATAAGAAAAAAAATTAATTAATAATGATAATATTGTACAACATAGTTATTGAAAGGCACAACATGCA
>DWAJ01000048.1:0-59197 GCA_018238005.1 Eurema mandarina | reverse complement strand
TCTCTCTTAAATACGACTCGGTCCACGTGCCGCCATTACAATGACAACTGACATCTTGTTGTTCTACCCTCGTACTACAATAATCAAATCAGCAACTGAATATTTCGCGATATCGTTTTCCACGACAGATATATGGTATATTTGGTAAATAAATGATAGATAATTAATATTACTACATGAACAATTTTCATAGATACACATAACCTTTTTAAGGTTACCCATTCATTATATCATCATAGGAATATTGAATTATCTTTTTCACCATACTCTATGTACTTACATAGAGAATGATAATAAAGAATTAAGATATAAGGAAATAATTAGTATTAGGAAATTGAACCTGTGATTTGATTGAAAGCGAAACTTTTTAGATGTAAGTTTGTATGTTTATAAATAATATTAATTGTGAAGGTGCCATTAGACGTCAACGTCTTCGTTATCACCTCATTAATGTAATTAGTCAAAAGCTCTCATTTCCGCGAATCGCTAAATTTATCCGTCACATCCTATTAATTTGATTTAATAGGATTTCCGCTTAGTTCGGAGTTAACGGTTAATTGGAGGCATTATAAAAGTTATTTTATTATTCAACGAGATTATTATCAAACTTGTCAATAGGATTATCTCCAACTAGATTAATTAATTAATTATTCTTTAGCTTAGCGTATCTCGTTATATAATAGGGGGCAAACGAACTGGCGCGTCACCTGATGGAAAGTGATCAGCGCCGCCCATGAGCACTCGTGATGTCACGAGTGTGTTGCCGGCCTCTATGATAATTAATATTATATTAATAATAATATTATTGTGAAAGTTTGTGAGTATGTTTGGATGTTTGTTACTCAATCACGCAAAAAGAACTCAATTGAGTTGATATATGGCCTGTACATAAGACACTGGATAACACATATGATACTTTTTATCCCCTGGAACGGAAATAACGCGAGGAAAACTGCGGGGCGCACTTTATATATTTTTATAAATCGAAATTGGTACTTACGTATATGTTAGTACCTTTAAGGTATCTTACTTCCAATACATTCTCACTTATATGGCTACGTCATAAAAAGTAGGAATAAAATTTCATCCAAAAGTAATGAGAACGTTTCCTGAATCCGATATTCTATTGTCATCATATTGAACGACTTTTCATACACGCTTGTTAATTCCGAATAGCGTACGAACTACGAAACTACCATACAATATCGAAACGTCACACAAATTGCATTGTAGCAAAGCAATAGATGAATGTGGTTTCTGCAGCAACTATTAGTGTCATTTGTTCTTCAACTTCAGTATGCATAGATTAATTTCCCTGGAGTATTCCGATGTTTGTAATGTAAGACTTGAACATAGTTTAGTTTCATATTTTCTACGAGTAATAAGTCTATTAGTCTTTTAGTTTTATGACCTTTTTATAGTCAATTCTCATACGATTCTGAGGTATCATATTAATTACTAGCGGACCCGTGCCCACTTCGTTGGGCATAATGTTAATCCTTTTCGGTTCTTTATATACCCTTTGACACTCAGCAATAATGTGGCTTTCTATGAGTGAAAGAATTTTTTAAATCGGTTCAGTAGATCCAGAGATTACCCTTACAATTTAACAAACACACGAACTTTACTTCTTTATAATATTAGTAAGTACAGATTATTCATGGAGATGAGTAATACTATATAATTGTTATTAAATAACTATGAAAGAAAACATTCAATTTACGAAAACTGTATAATAAAATAATTCACGAACTCATTCACAAAACAAACTCATACTTAGCCCCAGTACGTAAGACTCGTTGTCTTTTCTTTATAGCTAATATTTTGTCTTTATTCAAACTTGAAACATTTTATCATGTCTCAATGGATTTCGTCTACGTTATATTACCTAATTCAAACTTAGTACGTACTTACTTTATGTATTCTTTTATTAAAATACAGTTTGTTGTTTCAAAGAGGTTGAGTATTTCGAGCCACCTTCATGTGTATTTTATTAATCATTTGTTATTCAAATCGTATCAAAATCGTATTGATACCCAAATTTGTATACATAGTCATTTACATCAAACATAAAACAACCAAGCTTTAACTATAATATTTATTTAACACGTTTATCTTATACAATACAATCACTTTTCTTTGACACGGCAGAACTTTAACTATCATATTTCGTTTAACACATTATCGTATAGAATACAATCATTTTCTGTTTTACGAGTGACGCTCCCGCTTTTTCTTCAAAAACCGTGGTGACAAGAGAGTGAGCGAGACAAAACATTCAAATCATGACATTTGCCACAGACACAATATTTTGCAATAATTCGTCAATTATAGAAGCATTATAATTATTACAAACTATACTTATTTAGTTAAAAAACATTATATGCATTATTATAAGATACGTTAACATAATTTACATTAGATTATTAGAAGTAGAAATTTTCAAACATATTTTTCAGTCAATTAATTACAATATTTTCAAATACCTTCATAAAATTTTGCGCAACATTCTTAATATTCTTAGTAAGCGTATACTTTGATATCGTTTCGCTCATTTTCGTAATAAAACGGTTAATATATTGACAAATTGTGAAGTTAAAACAATACGGTGATACAAAAGTTTTCGTGACGTGATGAAATTACAAATGTGAGTAAGCAAGTAACATAGAATTTTCAGTGCCCTAAAATTTTGCAGCTGCGGTGAAGCCAAACCTCAAAGGTAAGGTTAAAAGTATTTGTCTGCAACTTTCAAAAGTCCGAGCCAACGAGAACAAAACTTAAACACGAAAATACTTTTACATCTGGAAAATCAAGTAGCCTTAATCTTTCTAGGAACAAATTTATGCCTTTACTTATATAACGGGTTGTGGAAATTTATTTACAATTGTTTTTGTAAACATTTAACAAAATTACGAAAAGACTAGATTACAGTTTCAAATTGCATAGAGTAACTTAATGGATTTTACTTCTAATTATATGTCAAAAGTTAAAACTAAATATTTTTCTTTAAGAAGTAAATATAAGTAGGTATGTAAACTAGGACAATTTTATCAATATTAAACTAACTGTATTACTGTTTAATATAATTACTTTCAGTAAACGGACGTGTTCTATAAAAAATTCAAAAACGAATGCCTAAATGGAGAGTTTTTACACCTACTTTCACCAGCCAACATTTGTAATAAAGGAACAAAAATTAAACAAGGGAACACTTTTAAGTGTAAGTGGGCGTGTGGATCTCTGAAAAACCGTCCCGCATTTTTTGTTCCCGGTTACTTTTGCTCGAATAAATGTGATTTTTGTTTTCCGCTCCGTAATTTAAGTCTACCTTTAGGGGTTTTATAAATATCTACAATTGTTTATCGTATACTAAATTTGTATTTGTAGGCGTTAACCAACAATTACGTTAATGCTTCTAATACGGACCTTTTAAATATTATACATAAAACATTAAAATCTTATTTATCTTTCATGTTAAAAGGACTTCTACATTATATTTTTCAATAGTTGTATACCAGTTTAAATCCGATCCCGTTTTTCAATATCGTAAGTTCAGAAGTTTGCTATGTATGGGTTTGTTAATCTTTGACACGAAACTACGCCATATATTTAGCTAAAATTTTGCATGCAAGCAGATTAGATTCTGGATTAGCACTACAATACATTTTATCCTGGTATTGTCACGGAAATTGAAACTAGGTGGGTAAAACCATGGGGCTATTATAAATATAATATAGTTAAAATTGGTTCAGCAATACCAAAGTTACCACCTCATAAACTTTATATACGACTTCTCTGTAATCTATAATCTATAATATATTAATATCATAAAGAAGTAAAGTTTGTGTGTTTGTTAAATTGTAATGTCGGCATCTACTGACCCGATTTCAAAAATTCTTTCACCAATAGAAAGCCACATTATTTCTGAGTGTCATAGGCTATATAAATAGCCGAAAAGGACTACTACAAAAAAGCCCAACAAAGGGGGACCGGTCAGCTAGTTACTATATTACTATATGTTGATACGCAGCTGCAAACATAAGCGAACATATCAGCGAATTGTATTGCTATGAGACAAGATGAATATGTATGCACATTATTGAATACATTGTTCTCTATTGATTGCATCACAGAACACTTTCTGTGCGCTATCCATAGCGTCATATGTATTGATACAAATTAGCATATTGGACAACGTGAATTAATTGACATACATAATTTACGTGTGATAAATAAAAGGAATATCTTTTTAAAGTATTAGATAGGATAAATTGACATGATCAAAACTAAAATGGTTCAAGATTTAAGGTATAGAATCCTTGTAAAACAGTTAAAAAAATATATGGATTAAATGTTTCATATAGAAAAAATTGCACACTATACTTTCGAAAATTTCAAAATGGACAGGTTACAGGAAGACTATAGTTTTCTATTCCAATCTAAACGGTATTCGGGTTGATAGAAACTTGAAACAATACTAAATTCGAAAAGATATTTCGAAGAGATTATGTAGCCTAAAGCTTTCCTCGATAAATGGTCTATTTAATAAAAAAATAATTTTTCAATTTGAAGCAGGAGTTCCTGAGATTAGCGCGTTCAAACAAACAAACTTCAGCTTTATTATATTAATTATAGATTGTGTTATGATGGTTTGTGATTTTAACTAATTTTTTATGTTTTGTAGTTAACTGTAGGTATCTCTATAAGTTGCAAATTAAAGCTAATAATAAAACTAGCTAGTTACCCAAATTTAATATGACGATACCATGTTTTCAATTAATTTCCTATTACATTAGCTATTTTGCTGCATAAAACGATGATCAAAGTCCTGTCAAAGCGATCATAATTAACTATTGATAATCGTGTCTATGCATTTGCTATTAGAATAAACAGGTTTAGGATATGCCTTTGTATATTCATACGAATGTATATACTAATACTACATTAATTTAGTTATTTTAAGGCAAGGTGATGTGTTTCTGAAGACCAAAAAAAAAAATCATTGAAAAAAACACACAATTTTTACTGTGTTTCCCTAAATGTGCCGGTGTGCGTAATATAGTAACTTAAATTATAAGGTTATTCGATATTTAGTTGTTCATAAATATTTTTATCCTACAAAATTTTAGCTGTCATCGCACAATTTTAGAAGTGTAAAGATTATACTGTATACATGTTAGATATATTTACATTTTGTATTTTTCAGGGGTCTGGGTGTTGCTATGTATTGTATGTATGTATTTACAAAAGAAAAGTATGTATATGTAATTTATTCCGTTATCAAGTTGCCATAACACAAGCTTTTGCTTGGCTTGGAACTAGATGGCGTTGTGTATAAATGTCCTGAAAATATTTATTATTATTATTTATAATTATTAGAAGTTTGTTAAAACATACTTTCTGTTGGAAAATTTAGAAATAACACATCGAAAGATAAACTTACCGAGTTACAACTTACTTGAGTAACAAAACTTTTTCTGAAAAAACGTGAACATAGGTAATAAAAATAGATGTAATCCTACTCGAATCGAAAAAATACATTGAATTAAAGAAAATTGCGTTCGCGATTTGTCCATTCATGATACAGTACCAAAAACAAATACATACAACCTTGTCCTTATTTGTCAGAGTAAAAAAAAACTCAGATTTCTAGCCTAAGATACTAATACCAGTTAGAGTAGATACCTACGAAGTAAGATATTTTATTATTAAACGTTCAAATTTAAATTTTACGCATATATGATTCAAATTTACATAGCAATTGTGCAAGGCGAGGCACAAAGGCATTTGTTATTATACTACTCCCTTGATGGTGACATACTACGATTTGAGTTTACGAGTATATGCCGAGATAGACCTCACTAAAAGCTGGCTAATCTTAATATGGAATTTCCAAACATTTAGTAGCTTTAACAATTTTTGTTTTATAATATTGGTAAATTGTGTTAAGTTTAAATTCAAAATAGAAAAGAGTAATAGCTTTACAAATTATACGTATCCAAATTTCGCGTTGGACCTTTTTTTTAAATTAAATTTGTTTGTAGCTTTATTAATAAATAAATGTTTTTCTCACAATGTTTCACAATGTCACAATTTATTATTTGTTGATGGCTTTCATTTACTTGATAGATATTTGAACAGTAAACAAAAATATAATTTATTAAATTATTAATTCTGTATTGTGTTCATGCAAGTTCTAGTTGCCTGGCAGAAATCACTGACTAGTAATAAGGCCGCCATTTACATATACTAATGTACTTCTTGATATCTGTTTACTTTTTGTTACTTGTTATTTTGGTATATGTAAAGTAAATTTAATGTTGTGTTATTCTAGTATATGAAAACTATTTATGAAATAGCAAAGATTTCTCCCATTAATTTTGTTATTCCTCAAAGTATTTCATACTTTGTTCGAATACTTTTTATTTGATATATATTGCTATGAATTAAAGATATTATAAGATTACTAATGTATTAAATCTTTAGACGAATAACTCATGCAGTGCAAAATATGTGCATAATAATCGGGTTCGACGATTTGATAGCATTAATTTAAAAGAGTATGCTCGCTTCGTGGGAATAATTTGCATGAAAAATTTCAACGTATTCACACAGGACAATGCGTATAGATAATGTATCTATCCTTTGTCTGTATGTCTTCATTGTAGAATGTAATTTCGTATTATTAATCACTTTGAATGAAATTTACAAAGGCTGATGTTTTTTATTACTAACAATTATATTTTTAAAGTCTTAAAGTCTTTCTCTTTTTAAAATATCTTTCGTATCGTAGGCAACATATTAAAGTAACAGTTTTAGATCGTCCTAGTATTACACCATCGGTTCGGATACAGTTTCTGCATAGAGGGAACGTCAAACAATTCCAGTTGTAATATTTCCCAATACATTTAAGATGATTGAAAATAATTGTAAAATATTTAAAACATATTTTCAAACTCTTATACAGATTAAAAAGATAAAACCATAAACGTCATATCATAAAAATAAAAGAACGAATTAATAGTCTTATAGAACAATATTAAATTAAAAACATCTGTTGTAACCACAGACGCCGCATAATATGAGAGCTTTATTGAAAACCCAATATTGTCTCGTAGTTCCAATAATATGAAAAGTATGTAAATAATACGAGTATAGCACTTCAAAGAGGTTCAAGTTTTAATATGAGGATAATGTCTCCATAACTCTTATATTCGGCGTTCCTTACAAAGCAAAGATTCTAAGATAAAGGTAGGGGTCTACAATATTAGTATTATAATAGTCTTCATAAAATCCTAGTTTTTCAGTAGTTAAACATAATCAAAGCGGTTCATGGATTAATTCGTACTGCTTTCTAAGCATTACAAAACCACTTTATAGTAGTAGATTGTTATGTTAAAAGTAAACTTCAAGTCTCTTCAGAAACTCATATATTCTTTCATCTACCAAAACGTTTCAAAACGAATACTTCGAAAAGTGTACTTCGGTTCTTTTGGCGATTGAATTTTCAAACATCCCCCAACGCAACGGAAATATTAAATAAGGCTTTATAGTGACGTTGTATGAATAAAGGAACGTACTGTATTGTGCTGTGTATTTTCTGAGTTAGGGGTCTGTACACACTAAAAGGTCGTTTGCAATAATATAAATATGTCGCGGAAAACGATATCGCTAAATATTCAGTTGCTGATTTGATTATTGTAGTACTGAGGGTAGTACACCCAAATGTCAATCGTTATTGTAATGGCGGCACGTGGACAGAGTCGTATTTAAGAGAGTGGGTTTTCGGTTTCGGGGGTGACATTCCTATTCGGGTCGCCGTACAGTACACACCTCCAAAACGAATCTGTCAGTTTACCACTGATCTGATCTGATTTAATTGCAATTGTAATTATTGCAAACAAGTGAAATGAATTTAAGTTATAATCTACGTTTACATTATTGTTCTACACCATCTGCGATAGAACCCTGTACCACCAAATCAACATGGTGACGGTACTACCGCTCAGCCATCGCTCACTCCGTCAAATAGATATAATTTATGTTAGTAAGATATGCAACTAATCCTTCATCAGTCTGCTTAGTATCTTGCTAAGATCGTTATAGAGTTAAATATTTGTCAAGATATTGTATAATTCCCGATATAACTTCGTTATAACAATTGACTGCGTCAAACCCAACCAGTCTATTTGAATTATTTAAATAGAAATTGACTGACTAATTTCATTTTCATATTTTATTCAGATCTCTCATTGATGCTCCAAATATAAGTATTATTGCGTGGAAAAAAGTAAATGACATCGTAAAGATTGAACATTACACGGACCATTTCATTTTCATTGTGGCTAGCTGTTTTATGTGTAATAAAAACGCGTGTCACGTTTGCCACTTCTATTAATATGTATGAATTTCAGACATATTTTTGTACGGCATTGAAAAGTAAATTGAGTTCCTGAGCGCACTTAATTGTAATGCGTTTTTAATTACGTCATTATATCGAGACACCAAAATCTTTACAGCTGATTTAAACGTTCAGAAACTATCTGCTTTTTAAATTTATATGAAATAAGTTATTACTTGATTTTTTTTTCAAAACATTATCAATGTTAACTTAATATTCGATGTAGCCTAAATCAAAATAGCAATAAAATCATAGATTATGTGAACTTTGATATAAAAAATATATAAATGAACGTTTTAAATTAAATCCTATAACAAAAGTTAAACCGTAGGTAATTTAGTTACTTAACAATAAAAGTATGAAATATCGCTCACTCTATTTTTATTGAAAAAACTTTATAAATTGCACGATGGATATATTTCATCATGTTTCGGTTTTTATTATTATAAAATTCTATTGAATTGGGGGTTGGTTATGAATCCAACGTATTGCACCCCAGGGAGTTGTGTTCTTTGCTCAATATTATATATCGTCGTAATATAGATATTTACAATATTTATACTGAGGCTTGATCTCTGCTTTAAAAAATAACTAGCACTAAAAAAATGAGGTCTCTTTAAGACATTATTGAAACTGAAGATTTATTAGACATACGAAGACTTATTATTTTCTGTAAAGATTTTAATAAGCATTGGTAAAACGAAGCAGTTTTAAAACATTAGAAATTTGTAAAAGCTAAATTAATTAATGAAATATTTTTAAGTTTATCTTGGACTGTTATTTAACTTAATTAATTTAATCAGATACTGCAAATTTTGCAATTTTATAAATTGCATATTTACAACCATTGCAAGTAGAAAACGCCTGGATTATGCCCTCATGCGCATTTTTAATAGATATGTAGTTTAAAAAGTGCACATAAGATAGTGCATTTTGGAATTGGTTCTTTGGTTTCTCGATAATGTAATAAAATTGATGATTAAACGAATGCAGGTCTATGTCTGGTTTGTATCGGGTTTCTACACAGTACAGTATATTTCTGAGAATTAGCTTGCTTGAACTAAAACTAGTTACATAAATTTACTACATATGAATATGTATTATAGTCATAATTATTTGCTGGTAAGAACGAAGAATAACATCTAGTTGAAAGCTTCTTCAAAACGGAAATAAAGCCGTTTTTTGTGGTCCTATATTAATTTCGCACAATTTTGAAACCTCTATATTATCTATTATATAGGTAGGTCATATATTTGTATGCATCTTTCTTGTTATAGTCGGTTATTATTCCTTCAAAATAGGTAAACAAATAAACGCCTTGTAATGTATTATGGAATGGAAACTATCCACATAACGTTTCGTAGAAGTTTTCACAGTTCACTGACAAATAAACAGATCAGTGCTACTAACAGAACCGCATAAAATTTTATGCGTACGATTATCGCTGATTCACCAGCTAACTGGATAAAAACAGCGCCCAATTCCACGCTATTTACTTTATCGTTTTATAAAAACATTGGGGAAATACCCTTTATAACTGAAAATAAAAATAAATACGGTTTACAAAAGATATTCATTTTAGGTAATTTTAAAGTAAAACAGTTTAATTTAAATTATCTAATGAAATATTGAGTTCAGTTGGAATAAAAACTTTTTATTAAAACAAAGAACACAGATTCATAAGCAATCGACATTATTTTAATGTACTAATGCGATTCACGTCGACTCCTTTGTATTAAAATCGTATTTCTTTTATGAAATTTGTACAACTTGAATCGTTTTAATTCCATGATCGGCTTTTTGCCGAAGCTGCGAAGATTCGCACCTTTTCTTATTGTATAAATTCTTTGCCGTGAAATAACTTAGACGCTCGAACGAACGGGCCTTTGACTGATTTTTTTGCTATTGCCAATGTTTGTCTTTAGTAAAATCGATGTAATGATGTCCTTAAAATAGTTTTGGAAGATAAAATTTTTATCTTTCATTTATTTACATTTTAAGTTTAGGGCTATCATAATATTTATTAAACAAATTCGAAAGTCTTGGGGAATAGGTACTTACTGAACTTGTTTTTTATATATAGAAACGTTTTAATATATAGAAACACAAATTTACTTCAAATACCCTATTCCGGAGTATCTGAGTATAAATAAAAAATTAGACATTAAACTAAATAATAACAATATAAAAATAATGTACGCGAGTATCAGGGAAACATGAAGTGACAGAGCTTCGGCTAAGAAAACGCTAACTATGCCTGTCACTCGCAACTACGAAAAAGCTCACGCACAGCTTCTGTTATCCTATTACACGTATACGTAGACCACAATAAACATCTAATTCTTTCCTGCGCACCTCTGCACCCTCGTTCATTCCTTTCATACTGATAAATCTGTCCCTTTCCAACGGAGCACGGGTCGGAACACTTTTAGCTCCCTAGTATCGTCCGTGAGCTCGTGGGATGAGGACGTCGGTACCGTCTGCATGTCCGAGAGCGGTTTTAGTTTACCGGGCCTATCACTGAAATTATATTGAAAACAACTTACACTGGCTAGTTTAGTATGCGATCTCTGTACATGTGTGCCTGAAGGATAACACGGACAATGTATTTATATAAATAATTGGTAAGTGTTATATTTCAGAGCCTATTAGAGCCGCTGAAATTTGCGTTCTTTCATCGGCGTTACCTAATATTAATGCCATAGCTTGTTATTTTTTTTTAATTACAATGTGTCGTGTCATAACTTTTATTGCTCTATAAACTATCTAATTAAATATAGAGTATGTATGTAACGTTTGTTATAAGTACACATTATTTTCTTGTTTTTCTGTTATTGCTTTTAGTTTTTAATATATTATGTGAGGTTTGATATAAATTATAAATTAGAAAATAATTAGCCGTTAGCACATATTTAAACCTAAAAAATAATAATACATTTTATTAATGCAAAGTATTATATAATAATTTTATTCTCAATAACTATAAATCAAATAAAGTCCTGAAGCTTACAATTTATTTATGATATGTATTATAATAAAGCTTAATAATTTGTTTATTTAACGTGCTAATCCCCGAAATCCGCTGTGGGATTAAAAATGTTTTATATATGAAAGCGACATTTATATAGATTACACACAATAGAGATTTATGGCAAATTCTTGGTTAGCTATAGTATATTGGCTTTATTTATAGCCCCTCAATTTTAAGCGACTTAAAAAAAAGACCTTCTCCTTTTTCCTAATTAGACTACAGATATATATGCTTTTTTCTTTTGAGTATAACCGTTACCTAGAACTGTTTTTATTGTAAATTGCTATAAATAAATTAACTATTCGTTTAATCATTTCTGGAATTAGCCTATACATATGGAGTATTAGATATTAGATTATAGTGTTGATATAGAAACGAAAAAAATTCTTATATAAAAAGTAGAAACGATTGAAACCTCATTCCAGATAATTATTTACTTACAAACATCAAAGTTTAAGAGTAAAGTCTCGGATAAATAAACTAAGCTGCCATTTCAATATCAATATTAAGTGAAGCCTGCCAGGGTAGCCCTGAATTATTAATTTGCCTCTCAAATTAAAGATAAGCCCAATTTTACGATAAATTCGGGCAAATATTGGCGGATACACTTAATTTATTATTTCTAAGCGGTAAAAGGGTTGTGGCTACTAAGAAAACTTGAAGATTGTTTTACAGGTTAGATAATAAATATTTAATACTAATTGTAACTTGTGCTTTAAATTTCTTAAAAAATTATCTCATGGTTATATGTTTTATTACTTCCGTTCATATTTTAGTTATTGTGTTATTTACGCGTATTTTGAATTATCAAGTGAAACTGAATGAACTTATAATATAGGTATGGAAACATTTCATTCAAAAATTAACTGCCTTATTTTCATCATTAAAACCAACATTACTAAGCCTGAGCTTATCTTTATTTTGATTGGCCAGAGATTACTCTATTAACTATTCATGTTAAGATAGAAAAAGGTTCGCGGTCTTACTGTCTTGAAGTTTTAATACCACGAATTTATTATTTATGTATTGTTATGACAATTTTTTTTATTACATGACCAGCAGGATAGCCACCTGATGGAAACTGGTCATGGCTGCCCATGAACACTCGTAGAGCTTGACAAAAAAATAGTAGTCCTCCCGTGAAGTTTCATTCCATAGAAAAATAAGTTAAGGAGTAGGGGGATGCCTGACGTTAAAGAGGTTGCCACCTCCGACTGTAACGTTCAAGTAGTCTCAATAATATCGACCTTGATTAAATGAAGACAGACATTTTATTAAGTTTACTATGAGTAGATAATTAAAGGATGGTAAACTGGCCCGTAAAAGAATGGATGTCCGAATAAAGTTTGGAGAGAAACTGAAGTCGAGGTAACAAATGATGACAAAAATGTCGTAATATAAAACAAAAATAACATTAAATCGCTTAAAGTCCATCATAAAGTATTTTACATCAAAAAAGTTCGTAATAAATATTTCGCAAAATTTCAATTGTTCAAAAAATGTGAACGCTCTGCCTCCATTAGGCGCCGACACACAATGATTTAGCACGCTCCAGGAGAATTATTATGATCATAATTTTTGCACAGTTCACTTTTAACTTTATTGTTATTGCTTTGAAACTTTTTGCTTTTAGTAACACATGTTTCCCGTAATAGATTGGCCTGAATATTAAGTTCGTATAAGCAATTTTTAAATTTAACGATTTCCAGCTAGGGATTATAGCTTGGTATATGGTGAATCAGAAACTACTATAACTGAACGTACTTTCTAAATTAGCAGCGGGACATGCCTTGCAAATCAATGTTAGAATTTATGATAAGTTAATTGACATTTTTGAGCAATTTTATTTAAATCACTTACAAGCAGCTGGCATCTATTTACTTAATACGTATAACATATAACAAAAATATTTCGGATCGTTTCATATTAGGGTTTCAATGTGAAAATGACATTATTGGACGTAAGACGTTATTCAGAGGAATACATATCAGAAGTTATAATGATAAAGAATATCTGTAGGTTTACTCATTCATAGTTTTCGTTTTAAAAACTTGTTTTAACACATTTTATTTCTAGACCTTATTATGTATTTAAAAAAATAAAGAGTTTAAATTTTAACAAATATAGAAATAATAAACATAATATTGTCATAAGTATAATGTACTTTACATACATTACTGTACGTGTACAGTACACAATATATGTAAAGTTAACTTTATTACATAACGAACATGTTAATAAAAAAATTGACACATTTTTTCAGCTTATTTAGTGTTACGGAATTTACTGAAAGCTTTATTATTTCCACCTTAAAGGAAACATCAATAAAAATTCTATACTCAATAGTATTTTTATGTTCGATGCGTCAGCAAATCTCGCGATTTGGGCATAAGTAAATAAAGGCTTACTCGGATATGCCTGTCACGCTCGAGCGGCGTAAAGCGCTTTCTGAAATTGAAAGTGACTTTGCCTGTAAAGCGGAACAAGCGCTGAAATATCAATTTATTCATATCCTCCGAGAGTTAGTTGACAGATGTTGAAAATATTAATATACGTTTATTGTATTTCTTATTTGCTTTCTATATGCAATTCTGCTAAGATAGCTTTGGAAACATTACGTGTTATAGTTTCTATGGCAGGCAATATTTAAAATGAATAGAAAAATTCCTTAATATTGTTTAAATAAACAAGATCAGTTTTTCTATTATGCGCATTCCACGCATATTTATTCTACGTTTATTTTATTATCTATTTGTAAATTTAAATTTAACAAATAGCGCGAAGCCGTTTACCATTCATTTAAATTTTTGTAGAGTTATATTAAAAATATTTATTTTTAAGATCTAAAAGCACGTTTTTATGAATGGAAGACGTCTCTTTAGACTACAATTTGGAGTTAAGAAGTTAGAGCAACATCATCTTGTGCCAGAAATATTCCCAGACTGTAGTTCCGGCGACAACTGAGCTATGAGATATTTTGAGTGCAATAATGAGTTTTGAGTGGATGAATAACAGCATAAATTGCGTAAAGTAGTCAGCCGCTACTATGACCTACATATAAACTATTTTGGGGTAGAGTTTATCAACGATCAGACGATCGCTCGGCTTTGATGCTCTAATAAAATTGATTTTTATCGCCCGTTTTAACGAACAACGTGGATGTTAATTGAAATATTGGTAATTCTACTGATATATAGAAGATACGCCTCACCCTATGGACTTCCCTGTGGTTTACTGGCGTGTCCTTAACAACACACGGTGCTTTAGGTAATGTGAAATGGTCTTCCATCAGAACAACGAATTTATCGATTATCTTAATAATAAAAAAAACTCATACGTTTTGTAACTTGTTAATTGTTTTTTTAACCTCATTTATTTGAACCATTCTTTCTAACTGGTTCATTATTTTATTACATAAGAGAAATATAGACTTCTAAAGCCATTAATTACCTATTTATCTTAGAAAATGATAGCCATCTAAGAATAAATATAGACGTGTTCTGCGACCTGGAAATTATTCAAAGCTATATTTACCGTAGCCGAACCCCTACGGTCTAATAATGTATTGACAATAAAAGCGAATATAGAAAATGATATAACTGCTTCGATAGACATGTACCTATAGTTAAATGTTTTACAAACACGACAAAGCTTTTATCTTAACAATTGATGGGCAGTTTCAATCAAGTGCGGGCGTCTGGCTGTGTTTTGACATTGTTCCTTTAAAATGTGGTTTTGTTTCCATGTTTTTAATGTTCGATGTATATGTATATATATTTTAATTAGTATGCACTTTTAATTCGATTAAATCGCTTTGATAATTTATATTTTTATTGCTTTTCATGGAAAAGTATATTGACGTTAATCTGCTAGCATGAAATTAATAAATTATATTTTTCATGAATGAAAACAATGTTTTGCATTTGCGTCGTATCTTGAATACTGCGAGTGGTCAAACTAGATAAAACAATACGGTAGAGCATGAACTGTAAAGTTTAAATAATTAAAATGTCCACAGCTCCAAAGCTTTGCTTGAAATTTTGAAACTCACCGCTTGAGTAATATCGTGAATTGTTAAAACTTCATTAGACCGCTATCCTCACGGAACTTACGGAGAAGTTCAATATTGTTAATTAAATTGTTTAATAGTTCCGACGCGACGTGAACTGAAGAACTGTTTATTTTTAATGCCATCTGCAGATATAAATTTGTTAAAGTTTTCTGACATATGTTAAGAATTAAAAGTGTCTTTGCGAAGCGTATGAAGTACAACAATATCAATCAATGTTTCTAACGGATTAAAACGTATTTATTATGAATTTGAAGAAGGCACTTAAATTATTATTTTTTTTAAACCTATAATCTATAATTATTAAGGAAAGTTAAACATATCACAGTTTACATAACTAATAACAATTTTCGTCCTATAAAATATATTCGAACACAATGTTCATGTTATACACAAAATGGCAAAAGAAGTTGTTATTTTATTTTTATTTCTATACGAATGTACGCTGCCTTCCAACAAATTTTCATAATGAAAGTAAATAATGTGCCATACGGTTTATATACAGAGTATTCTAAGAATCATGGAAAGTACCGATAATTACGAGAACGCCAAATAATAGTGTTTGCCGATACAATAGCCATGTTTGAATAACTAAAACAAATCGATGGGCGGTACTACGTACCTTATATAATAAGTTTTATGTGGTTCTTTCGACAACCCCACGATTTATTGGATTCAACACGTTCAAATTATATCTAAATGAGCTTGTCATATTCCTGATTGGGCGGCGCGTGACTCGAGTGGGCAAATCGAGAAGAACAATGGAATGATACCTGAAGGTGAATTCGACGTGTGTGTGGAACCGAATGGCTCTCGGAATTAGGGCAGGCGTGGTATATCTTGGGGATTCTTGCTTACGTTACACGTAGATATGAAAGAAGATTCGTTCATAATATATAATTGGGAACAGAAAGAGAATATTTAAAGCGAGTTTGGAGAGACTACATGGTCTATATTGACTACGATGTTAACATTAATTTCTATTATTATTATTTTTTATAATACAAACCAAAGTTATAAATTTTTTGTTAATAGGTGTTTAATTATATATAAAACGCGATTAAACTGATAGTATAGCTACGTTTTTATATCGCGAATATACTTAGCACGATATAAGCGGACACTACATAAACAGTTTATCGATTTTGCAAGGGTCTTTACCCTCGTATCTAACCACACTTTTAATATATCATGAAGTTTCATTCACGTCACGATACTTCGCTGGAAGTAATTGAATTGTTCATTGTTGAGCGTATTGAGAAACCGATGGTACTTATACCTAAACTTACGTGTTCTGAGAAGGTTGTTTGTGTTATTTCTTATTGCTGCACCCTGTGGTTACTTATTATTTAAATATTAAGAAAGAGTTAACAAAAATTTGTTATACAGCACATACGAAAGAAGACAATATGCACTTAAACACTTAAATAATAAATCAATAGGGAGAGAACAGTTTTTATATTTTTATAGCTATTCTAATACTTATTCGAGGTTCTCGAGTTATAAGCAGCTTTACATATGCATTTTAGAAACTATTCCTTTATTAAATATGTGAATATTAGGTATATCTTTTTAAATACAAGATATTGAAGGTGGGTGCCGTTTTTCGACATAATAAAAATATACGTCTTGTTATAATTTCCGATAGAAAACTCCGTTGTTAAAGCCCCTTCGAAACTTATCTTTTTAAGCTCCCCGTAATGGGGATCCGAGCTTATTGCCCTCATCAGATCACAAGGATGTACTCCTTATATTTTTACCGAAATTCCATCGAATTTGATTTAAAACTTACTTAAGGGATCTGCTGTGTAATATTAAGTTTAAAAAATGGACTTTACTTTCATCTTATGACAGGGCTTAATTATTGGGCTTAAATATTTTTTATCGACCGAAAAGTATATAACTTGTTAACATGTAATACCTTCAAAATCCAGTACAGCACTGGCCAATCTCTCATTAGCTAATAGGCACTTGCCTGATGTACGGCCAACGGCTGTCATTTGGCTGGCTAGTGGATTTACTAACAATCCTGACGTTAAATCAAACGGTATCACCTCAAAGGAACGAAAATAGACAGGGTCGTTAACCTCCACGTCACGGGAACTCTTTGGCCCAGATAGAGTAAATATTTGTGAGGATGTTTCAGATGGCTCCATCTTAGTTTGAATGAAAACACTGAAGTTATAATTGAACTGTCCATTCATCTAGATTGATACGCTTCACAGAAATAACTTTGCGTAGGCGTACGTTCTGAGTAAAATTGATAGATAATATTAACATAGCAACCGATACTGTTGTGACACCTTATCAATTTATTGGTATATTCGATAAATTGTTTAATGATGACGACAATTTTCAGCTTTTATATTTCCTACTTTGATTTATGAATCTTAAAATTATTTCGATTTTTATTTTGCGCTTGTAATATAACGCTCCTGTTATAACATGTCTCCTTAAACTTTAACAAGGAATCCTAATGAGTAGAATGTTATCAATGAGAGTTTTAACTGACGTTGTTTGTTGCAGTAAATGGCATCAGTATGAGCGCAACCTAGTCCATAACAATGGTTTGGTTGCTACTGTTTCTGCCGCTAGTGGCTGCGGCCCCCTCGCCCAACGATGTCGACACCTGCAACCCGGACAAGATGACGGTGTACCGAATGGTGCTCCACACTTACTGGACTAGGGAGAAGTTCCCCAAACATTATCCCGATTGGCGACCTCCCGCGCAGTGGTCACGGATATATGGTAAGTGAATTGATTGATATTTGTTACCGACAGGCCATTGATGTTGATTTAAAACTTATTTTATTAACATGTATAATATTAAGACAGTAACTAACTACCACACGACTTATTGGTAAATAAAAACATTTCGTTTATGATATAGGTAAAACGTATATAAATTTTATTGTATCAGTGGTCACATATATATATTTGAGTGTATGACCAATTATATATCATTGTGGGTAGTATTGGAATAATTTATTCGGGTATAGAATTTTAAACCATTAACAGTACAATTTAAAGCGATGTTTAGCAAGCGTTACGAATTAACTTTATAATATACCTACTATTCCATTTTTATTTTTATTGGCTAAAAACAATTATAAATATATGAAATTTCCTATATGTTTAAATTAATTATTAATTATAATTTGAGTTGAGAGTTGAGTGTTACGTTGTGGTCTGGGGTAGTGGTTTAAATTGTACTCATTAATAATAAAACATATAAGTTTAATCTATGAACCTTAAAAAATTGGGAAAGGTAACCTAAAAATAATAAATAAATAAGTTATAATAGCCGTTCCCCGCGATTTTACCCGCGTAGTTCCCGTTCCCGGGGCAATACCGGGATTTTTTAAATTGCATTAAACTCCACACGGTATGTATATTTAATAACCGGTCCAGTATTTTAGGAGTCAATCGCGGGCAAACAACGTGACACGTAATTTATATATATTAAGACAGTTGTTATAAACCTTTGAAGTAACCAATAAAATGTTATTCTTGCCACTTAAAAGCGCCCGTTTTTAAAGTGTGAAAAAGATGTTTCAGCGATGATTACGAAATTGCTTGTGCATTCTGAATCGAAGCTATTCTAACTTTCAGTTCAATTTATATGAAACTCCATTATTTCGAATGCAGGGAAGCGAGTTCAAAGACGTCTTTCTATGAATAAAGAATTTTTATATTAAAAATAACTTTTGGAATAAATCATGCTCGTTGCACATTTGTCGTTTTCAATACTTTGCTATAAATGTATACATAGATACTAAAACTCGTCATATCATTGCTTTAGAACTTTTTAATTATATCTTAAGTTATTTTGGGTTTATATTTAAAACATGTAAAAAATAAAACTATACCTATAAGCTTAATAAATACATTAAGCACTCATTATGTAATTTTCAAATTTTCTTTTAGGCTTGAATATGCCTTAACATTTTTAAAACATCCAATTCATTGATAATAGCTATCTAGTTTTTTTATTAAGGATTGCAAAGTTATAAACTTTGCATGTATATTTGATATCAAAGTGAGTTTGAATTCTATGATACATGCATGTTACGGTTTATTAACCTTTCGTTGTTGCTTATTATGCATTGTCCCAGCCATGTTTTATTATCAGAAACAAGGTCAACGTTTCACGTTATTGACCGCACTTATCCCTACTAATATTATAAATGCGAAAGTAACTCTGTCTGTCTGTCTTTTCATCACGCTAAAACAACTGAACCGATTAGAACGAAATTGGTACACAGATGGTCTAGAGCCTGGGGAAGGACATAGGCAAAAAGGGTGGGAAAAAAGGGTTAGAAGGGGGGAAGGGGGGGTCAAAGTGTATATGAAAGTCCACGCGGACTTAGTAATCCATAGTCTAAAAACTTCAAAACGACAGACTTTTTAATTTGAGCGTACATTAGTATTCCTAAATAGTAAGTCTAGTAAATCCTTTACACTTGTATAAATCCATTATAAATCCTTTACCTTTTTTATTTTAAAAATAAGTTAATTATAATAAGCAAAGTTATAATTTTAAAAACTACTTATTAAAAGAAAATGTTATACAAATGGATACCATAAATGCCTACAATATTCACGAAAAGTAGACGGCTTTATAAGTTGTACATTGTACAGTCATTGTTCAGTGTTTCGTATTTAACAATATACATATTAACACTACATTATAGCAAAACTAACATTTAGTAATAAAAATATCAATGACATTTCACAAGCATAACCACAGACTAAAATTGACATACATAATTGATAAGTTTATTTTTTTGACAGACTGTCAAAATCAATAATACCTACAGATTAAAAAAACTCCACAGTATGCAAGACCAAAGCTATACCCATTACTTCGGTATTTTAAGTTCAACCTTTGAAACGAACTAAATAGTAATGTCGTATATTGCATTCGCCCTACAGTTTTGGCTGAAAGCCAGCTTTGACCGCTAAAATAGACACTTATCGATAGTGACAGGAAACAAGATCACTACGCAACACTATTGTGTTTCGGGAACTGAAAAACAATGCCATTATTTAATGAGTGTGTAAGTAGTATATTTATATCTATGCTACTTTGATCGACAGCATATTAAAGCAGTAAAGTAACCAACCATAGTCTCCCCCTGCATCTGTTTGTTAATCCGTTCACAAGCAAAACTACAACTTGCACGAATTTTATGAGAAATTTAGCATTGAAATTATAAATTAAATGATTTGAATTGAAAAGATTTTAGGTGTATATTTAAATAACGTTTCAGTGTATAAATCGTAAGGTTCCTAATATAATAAATCTTAAAGCTTATATACACATAGATAATCAATTTTACCAGAAAACGTAGGAACGATTTTTTTTAACAATAGTAAATAAATATGTTTATCTCAGTCCTTTCTTCCACAGTACATATTTACGCCTGAGTTTGCCTCAGTCATTATTCATTCCTACTTTGGGAGGGAGGCTTCATTAGGGGAAGTCTCTATTTTTCAACAAACTGTCATGGGACAAGATTAAAGCTTGATCCAACAACAAATTATATTTGTGTCACAATGTATAAAAAATGTATGAATCACGCAGTGAATGTAATCATTGTACCACGATAATTAATTTTAAACGAAGAACCTATACATTCTACGTTAAAACAGCAATAAGGATGTTACGACTTTCATCTGTAAATATTTTGTAGGAGATTTCGCTTCTAACACACTCTAATAAGAAATCATAACTATTTACTCGTACATCCAACTAATAAATAAACTCATAAAGCTTACCACTCAACATACAGTTGAATAAGTTGTTCTTATCTGTGACTAAACAGTCCCAAAAGTTTTTCGGCTGTAGCTGCTCTTAAAATAACATTCGGAAACTTTGCTTGGAGGTTAGTTGGAGTTGTGTAGGATTCTTCCAACTTTCTCACTATTTCTCGAAGATTATTATTTTTTGTTATCACATATAGAAATCTCATACGGTCTGAAGTAAACTTATTTTGCTTTTAGAGTTTTGTTACAAACGTATGTAGTGCATTCTTGAAAGGTGGCATTTGAAATGTTATAAAGAATTATACCTAAGATTTTGCTCTTTTATAAATGTTAATAATTTTTAATATCAAAAACGATATGTTTGATTTTAATACGTTTATCATAACATATATAACCAAACTATATTGAAAATCTTAAGAAACGTGAGAATGCTTTAAAACGGCGATGTGTTTATAAAATTACTCGTACATCTTATAGAGATTAGACGTTGTTTGCCGACGCCTACTTACGTCAGGAAATTGGTGTTGTTTCGTCATTCAATCCACTTCCCAGGGAACTGTAAATTGAAGGCATTATCGGGGAGGCAATTTCGCCACACGATATTTTGATGAGTCGTAGCCCTTCCGTACGTAATGAAGCGAAAATGTGTGATTTATCTCATGCAATTCGAAGCGTTGCTCAGATAATTATACTTATTTTTAGAAACATTAATAAAAGGGCTTGGGGAATTTAGAAATTATTTTTTACTACGTAGAATATACCACAATAAGTCACGTCTTCAGAATAGATAATAACATTAATTCTGACATACCAAATTACTTTATCTACGGGTGCAGTCTATAACAAAATTTCCTTGAAGCAACAAAGCAGAAAATGTTGAATAAAATATCGTGGTCTACAATCATAGGCAAGCGCCACCAAACAGCTCCAAAATTACATCACGAAATGTGTCATACGATGTACGTTATCGATTATTCACCAGCTTGGCAACGATTCAATTGTGAATACATTATCGCATTTCATTCGATACGAAATCCGAATACTGGGAAGCACTTAACACGACTTAATTTAAACTAATGACCGTACTAATATTATCTGCCATTGCATTTATTTTGCTCTCATATGCCTACCTTATTTTGCAATCGGCCGTTCTTAAAGCGAGCTTACTGATCGGAGATATACGATGATTCGTTGTATAAATTTATTTGTTTCGCGAAGAAATTAAATATTATATTTTTAAGATAAAATTACAGATAAAGTTCAAGCTTTGTTTATAATACTAATTGTATTGGTACACTATTTTTTAGACTATATGTTGAATGTTATTACATATTCATTTGAGTCGCCAAATAATTGAATGTTTTAAATGAAAAATGAAAATCAATACGCATTGAATAAAATGTCATAACTTTGGTTTGATTCAACATATGAAGTTACATTTATGTTTTAATAATAATTTACATTTTACACTATTAATAACACACTAATAATTAGGGTACCTGTGTTGCTTATTACATAAAAAATATATCTGTATTTAGGAAAATAAAAATACTTATTTAAAGGTACATCCATTATAGTCATTTTAAATTAACCTACTTATTGGAGTAGGATAATTTAAAAATACTCCCATTAAATAAAGTTCAAATGAAACGAGCGACTACGTACTGGAATAAAAACTACAGCTACAAATTAATGCTATCGTTAAATAGATTCAGCCATTTTTCTCTGCGAAAAAGAAATTAGGAAAAGAGCTTTGGCTTGGCAAAACAAGTCCATTAGTTCAAGGTACGCATTCTTAATTGCTCTAATTGTATGTAGAGGCTTCATTTAGTTAATTACTATGTATGGTGTGATAAGGAGAATATAAAGAGCTTATTTTAGATCCGATCAATAAAAAGTTAATGATTCTGTTTATTACATTATAGTTACAATTATGAAGACCAAACAATTTGTTGAATAATGAAATTATTTTGGTTGATCCAATAATACAATAACCGCCTTCGTTTAACCCGTGTTGTTTAAGTTTAGCTCTACCGGGATAATATTACATTAGTCCAGGATCTGATCTACCCGCATGCCAAATTAGAGCCAAATTCATTTAGTACTTTATTCGTTAAATAGTAACAGACACACTACGTACACCACAAACTTTCAAGTCAATAATGTTAAGAGGTAAGACTTTTTTAATTTTAAACTGGAGTTTTTACTGCGCTCTTAATATTTCTAGGCACATACATAAGCAATTTTATTTTACAGTCGCAATCGTAAAGCTAATGAGACAATTTTAGATATTCTTGGCTGAATGTCGCTTTTAAAAAATAAAACGGATAATACGCGAGACTAAATTAACGATCTAGATTATAAATGAGGGAGGGTATTTTAAGATTATTAGTTTTTATATGAATGCATTTGGGTTTTGTGCCACAGCCAACTGGCAGCGTGTGAGTTCATCAACTCCTGACTCACTCTTATGTAAACAATGATTACAATTACCGCTATTTATTTGGGCTTAGCGTTATTCGATTTAAATTGTTTACTCGAATTAAATAGCTTGCATTGATATGGTAATCATGTTACTGTTTACATATTAATGATCCGTTCACTTTTTGATTATTTAGTAGAATAGATTAAATAGTTTTGTAAATTATTTAATAGTATTGTAATTGCAGATAATCTGAATGTTGAATTTGAAACGTTTCGCTAAATGTTTTGTTTATTGCCTAAATGAAATTATTGTACATTTTATGTAATTATATATATGTGTCATGATTGGATGAAACAGGCTCCTGAAAAACAGTATTTACTATCTTGGGAGCCGGGGTAAAATATTTTGTAAATCAAAATTAATTGAATAACAATAACGCTAATAAGATATAGATATAAATACATGTATATACGCATTCATTTCTTTACAAAAACTGTGTTAATTATAATAGTACAAAGTTCCGATGTTCGCCAATCTACTGAAAATGTAAAAACGCTTAACCCAGTAAGCCTTTTAAATGAGTCGTTCATTTTTACGACTTTCGAGCATAGAGCTCGCGCGTCGTTTCCGAGGAATAGTTTCTAGGTCAGATACGAATTTTATTTTAAGAAATAATGACTAATGGACGCCTACAATAATAATACAAGTTTTCTAACAATGTCTTGTTTACTAGATTTACGTTAGCGCGTGCTGCATGAATCATTTTGTAAGAAGTATTTGAAGATTGTTGCTATGACAAATTAGTGTTTGCATCGGTTTCTTGTTTCTTATGAGCTGTAGAGATGATTCAATATTGTGACCAAGATTTTAATATAGGAATAGCTTTCACTCCAGAAAATACATAGTATTAAATAGAATTCTTATTAATATTTAATATTGACATATTTTTATTACACTTCTATCAAGTGGTAGCTGATATCAAAGGGAATAACAAAATTAAACCATTATTTTTATTCAAATTTGAAGCTATCTTAACACCCAGCGAGCATTTGCAAAAAGCCGCGAGAGACTTTATGAAATTAATGAAACGAAATTAAAAATTAATTTGCACTTTTTAATTACGCGAACATTTCTGAATGGGTTGCTAATCAAAACCAGCTGTCAAGTTGCGCTCCTCAGCAAAAAAAGGGATGAATACAAAATGTTATCTTTACACCTTAATAAACTTAAATTAAATTTCACATCGACTGTGAAAGGGTTTGCAAATTGCTTCGTGAGCATAAAAGACGCGAAAAAATATTAACGGTGTTTGTTGAGATCGGGGAAACTTTTAATCCGTTTCGGGCTGCCTCTTTTTGCCCGCGTGTTGATCTCCAAACTTTTTACACTATCGGGCTATTTTTTCTTAACTTTGAAGATATTTCATAATTTGCTAGGGAATTTATTTGTTTCTTGTTTCGAGCGGACGTGCCGAGAAATCTTTTACAAGATTCGAGCAACTTCGGATGTTGAACGTGTTTTATATTCATGTTATTATTGTATGAAATATCATATGTATTAGAGAATAATGAAGAATGTAACAGAATAAAGAAGATCAAGCCTCATTGTCATGATTCACCTTGGCGTTATGCCTAGGTGTATCAACCCCGTCAAAATCATAAAACATGTATATATTTTTATACTTTTCTGATTGATATTATAATATTTATTTATTCGTAAAAGTAGATTTACGTCTCTCCTCTTTACAGTATTAAATGTACACACGTAAAACTATATAAAGTCTTTTGTCTATAGGTGTATCCCACAGCCGGGCGTATACGCTATTTCGGCTCGGTCGCCGCGTCCCATTACCAGTGAAGCAGTTTGCGGAGACCGGCAGACTAGACTCCCTTGGGTCTGCTCAGGGCACCCTGGACGTGTTTGGAGCACCCGCTATAGGACAGGGCTCTGGGCGTACTGAGGCGGAGTTCTTCGTCGATGGCAATCATTCTAGGGTGAGAAGACTTCTATACTAACTAAAGAATTGTATGAGTAATATTGTCTTAAATAATTCTTAGGCAATTATTTTGACTAAGTGTAAAATTTTGATCATTTATGTGTCTATAGGTAGATCTGTCGTTAAATTTGCTTAAAGGGAAGTGTATTAAATAGTATTATTATCATTTGTTATAAAGAAAACTAAAGTAAATTCCTCAAAACACAGATTTGAAATGGTGTCCTGAACTTGCATTGTAGTAATATAAAATTGATTGTTAACATAAACTGATTAGCGAATTTTAAAAAGGGATAATGGAACAAAGCTCTCGTTTAATAGAGAAAAGCTTCAATAGTTACAATATTTAATCACGCGCGCTAGATAATCCGGATTTAAGTTTTATTGGAGCTATTTGGAAATTTAATTTATAATAATCATATTGTAGTAATTTTTTTACCTTATTCAAGTATGTTTATTTATTTTTTTAATAATGCCCTATAATTGAATTTACCTATAACTCAATTTTGCAACATAAGCCATTTAACCTCATCAAATTATTAACATCATTATTTACAACCGGCGTTAATAAACCGCAAGCTCACAAATATAATGTAAAGATAATTAAAATGTGAATGAAATCGTATCATTTCCATGAAACTGATAACGATAAACGGACAACAACGAACAACTGATACTTTGCAATTAAATTCCCGTTACATAAAGCTACCGAAAATATCGTTTTTCAGCACTAATTAATGCTCCGGAGTGCAAACAATAATTACACGTCAGTAAAAAAACAGTAGTCCATTGAAATGGAGCGGTAATAAAAGGGGAAATTTATCGCGATCGCAGCCATTTTATTGCGAGTTAAGACTAATTTTTGTTGTTTACTGTTTCGCTGCGTACTTTTTATTTGTAACCATTTGTCAATTCGATTGGAAAAGTTTGAATGATTAATGATGTGCCCAGCCGTTTAATTAAGCTTACACGATTGTTTATTACATTACTGTTGGGGATTAAGTTTTATTTGATACAGAGATTATTCGATCGTAAATTGGAAAGCAAAAAACGCGATACTTTGTAAAAATGCATCCAATTTGTTTGAACATAAAGAATAAACCAGTCAAGGAAAATTGTAGAATGTCAGTTCAAAGAGATGTCGCCGCTGTCAAGAACATAAGCTGTAATAAAAACAAAGTATGCCTCGCCTTCCTGAAGCATAATGGGCGAAATGATTTAAACAGTCCGTTTAACGATTAGCTTATTTAAGGTTGGAATGAGAGATCTTTAATGATCATTCCAGTTCAATTTGCCAAGAAATGCAAATAAAATAAAATATGGCGCAGTCAATCACTTCTCATGCATTCTTTTATTGCAAAAAATACTTAGTATATGTTTTAGTCTATGTTTTGAATGAATCAACTCGCTGCGGTTCGTGGTTATATAAAATATAAACTGGCAATACCGCGATAAAAACTACCCTGTATGTTAACCTGGGGTCAAATCTACAAAGGTGACAAATTTTATTCAAATCCGTTAAGTATTTTTGGCTTGAAAGAGAAACATCTTCAAATATCGCCTTTATAATTTTAGTCAAAGATAAGGCTCAAATCTTTTAGGCCTCACCTTAACACTATATTTAAGCTACAGACATTTGACTTCAGTATTTATACCGTAAGATGGATTATTTATTTAGCTTTACTACTAACAGACCGGAACAACGTATTCTTATTCTGTTTTCATATCTGTGTGTATTTTCTTAATTGTTAAGTGTCTTGTGTTTTGTTGTATTGTGCTCTGGGTTATATGTTTCTTTCTTTCTTTCAAAAAAAAAATATTTCAAGGTTTTAATTATTTTTCTCAGGTATCGGTTATGGCCAGAATGATCCCTTCACCTGATTGGTTCATCGGAGTGGACAGCTTTGATCTGTGCGTAGATGGCAACTGGCTTGATAGTATAACTATTGAGGTACGTAATTCAACATTCATTATTATCATCATTAGATCAGCAAACTAGTTTAAACCACGTTGGTATAATTCACATGTTAATGTGGCCATAATACTAACAAATAAAGAAAAGATTTCAGTCACCTTACAAAACAAATATGCTATTTTATGGTCATAAACCTATATTAAATTAAAAATGTTTACATTCAAATATTAATCATAATTAGTAGAATATTTGTTTTATCTTAGTTTCTTTAAATTTACAACAGCCTTGCATCTGTTTAAAATTATACACTACCAGCGACCCGCCCCGATCGCTCGCATAAGATGTAAGCCTCCTATCTTTTAAGTTAGATCAAACTGCACACGGTATGCAAATTTAATTTAAAATCGGTTCAGAAGTTTATCAGTTAATCGCGGACAAAAAACGTCACACGTAATCTATATATAATATTAAGATAAGTTAAAGACCACTACTATTTCATGTATATATTATGTAGCTATGTATGATATTTATTTATTACGTTTTTCTTGTATTTCTGTCCAATGGTTGCCTGAAATCACATTCTAGTGATAAGGTCGCCTTTTACAAAATATATTTTAATGGACTAGGATCATCATCAATTCAACTCAATATCATCAATCATGTTATGCTATGTAATAAAGAAAAAGCAAATAAATATTTTTGTAGGTGGATCCATTGGACGCGGGAACGGACAACGGGTTCACGTTCACAGCACCGAACTGGCCGACGGCCCCGCAAGGAGTGGCGTATCGCATCACCTCGCGGTACCCCTCCCACCCCGCTGGGTCTTTCTTCTACCCGCATTTGAGACGGTTACCTCCGATCGCTACGTTCCAGTTTATAAAGGTAAGTAGCATTATTTATCCTACTTACCAGTTAATGTAAATACAATTTTTCTTATTATATAGACAGAAAATGCGCTTAAAAACCAAGTTTATAGTTTACCCTATTATTGAAAAAAAAATACAAATACAATTTTCTATGTCATACTTTTGTCAAGTATTCAGATTGTAATTTAAAACTAATTTTATCAATTAAACTGCTTAATTTGTAGATCTGTACATTACCGCTAATTTTTCACTATAACTAGGATATAATTTTAGCTCCGCGAATACGAGCTCTCCGAAGTATTTCACCGTGACAGCGACGATCGAAAATACGATGTGCTCCAGTTGGATAGATTAAATCATAATAACATCGATGTGTTAGATGGAAATAGAGCCCTGTCCATCGCTGAAGAAGTCGAAAGGGCTGAAGCTCCTAGAATATATGCAGATGGATCTTTGACGACGCCGGATGGAGCTTATTCTTACTATTCTTTGTAAGTGTCTTATTTACATAATCTTTGGTAAAGTTTGTTTGTTTTTGTCTCTGTTGGTTAATAGTCATGGACGAAGACCTGTCTCTATCTATATTATATGTCTTATCTATTTGCTTCCCATCATAAAAGTAGAAACACGACATTTTAAGCATCATACACAATAATACCATAAACACAAATAATTTAATTCAATTTGTTATCATTGTATAAGGTCAAACAACGCAACAAGCACAACAGAAGAGCCCAGGTCAGCTAACGAGCTGCCCACGTCTGGTCCCACGCCCAGCGAGCGGTCCGCACTACGGAGCTTAGCTCGGCGATACCGCGCCCGGCGCCGCCGTAAGCTCAGAGCTGACAATACTGACCCTGCTGAGAGAAGAAAAAGAAAACGGGCGAGTACGTATTATTACTGAGTTTTGAAGACTGACAGACGAACTCCAGTTACTCCTGCCTTAGATCTAGCTTCAAAGCGATCTGAAGTATGCCCTTAAAGTAGCTAAATGAGCAATAGGTATATCGTTATTAGCGTTTATTAGCAAAACCTTGATAGCGTTCAAGGTTTTAACAAGCTCGAATAGTAAATTAATATTATTTAATCTACGTTTAATCCTTTAGCTTTATGATGATAAAATAGCTAAAATCCAACGACATTTAAATATTTATATTTACTAAGCTACTCTGTTGTCGTGGTAATTAATTGTCTATTCCTTCTATTTTGGCTAGAGCTACTTGACTGTCGCGTGTCAGACTGGGGTCAGTGGAGCTCGTGTAAGAGTGACGGCGGCTGTGTCGGCTCAGCGTTGCGAACAAGAAGAATAATCCGGCGACAACGACCCGGCGGTAATCCTTGTCTGCCGACGACGCAATCTCGGTGGTGTGCGACCAACTGCACAGCAGCACAGCCGCGCGAAGACTGGCGGATCAACCTCACGTAATTTCATTTTATTTTATTTTTAAACCTCAATTTTTTTACGTTCCTTTGTAAGTGGCCAGTAGTTTCATTTCACGCATATGTTTATTTTTTACAATCTATTGCGTTGGCATCTGTACTGTCCGTCCAAAGATATGAAATTTATTTTGATTAGGGATTGCAAGCATTAAGATTTTATTTTAACTGGTTGGGACCGGCTATGGAGAACTTAATGTTGATAAGATTGTGAGGTAAATGATGGTCATATTTCGTCTAAACTTTGATTTGAGTTTGGACCTAAAAAATTTATAGAGATTACTCCAACTCTGTTAACTATTATCGAAACATTTTTAGCCTTTTTCATTTACATCTAATTTCATGTTTACATGAATAGCAAATATAATATGATGAACATCAAAACTGGTTCAGACTGGCAAGCGATATTCAATTTAGACTCCACGTACACTATAATTAAGCCAAGCTTATCGGCCGAAATAGAGGACCTGTACTAATGACAAAATTTTAAAAATAACTACCCATGCTACAGGGTGATTATTTTGGTGACAATGATTATCGCCGGATCCAATACAAGTTAAACGTACCGGATCCACCAGATTGGAATATCCGGTTTTCCGATTGCAATCCCTAATTTCGATTCCAAACTTCTACGTTTTGATTTCCATGTAAATTCGTGGTGTGTAAAAATATGATTAAAATTGCTGTATAAAATAATTTAATAAGAGATGACTGTCGATGTTCGGTATAGGTAGACTTCGATTGTTTGCTGCTGTACCTATAAGAGCTTTTTCTTATTATTTTTATTTGTCAATTAATGTTAGTAATAAGAATAGGATTAAGTTGAAACATCATTATATCGTGTAAGGAATCCTCATGTTACCCACCACTGTCTTTCATATTATTTTTGAAATAAAATATATAAAGTATAGTATAATAAAATTGTATAATAAATAGTATTTCGCTTCAGTACAAATAAATAACCACACTACAGTTTAATAAGCGAATTTGTGTTTTTTTCTCATACGGAGTCATCGTCAAAGATTAACCTTTTAAGGAACGTATAACATGCTATGTATCATTATCTATTGACATTTAGATAAGTGTTGTTATAGATAAAAATAAACAAAATACAACCTCGTTTGCCTTCATCATAGGTAGAAATAGCTAGAACATAGTACGTCAATAGTCCGCAAGTGGTTAGTCAATTAGTATAATAGGAAGTTTATCTCTTAATAAAATACATATCGCCTGACTCTTCACCTTTGTTACAGTATTTCAATAAACACGTAGACTTCAGTCGAATGTGGGATACTCATACTAATACATAAAATCATAAACGTTTGCTTTAAAAGCTTTCATATTGAAATTGAAAATATATAGAAATCAGCATTTATGATTTTTTTTATAATCTGTTTAAAAGTCTTTTATTTATGAAAGTAGACAATTAGCGTTTAAATTTATTTGTTTCTTGAGTAATAATTAAAATTTAATATAACTTCGATCAGCTTATCCCACATTATAATAAATACTCCAAAGATGCAGCTTTTATTTTTAATACATTTAAATGTTAAGTAGGTAAGTTTATATTTAGCGTAAGTTACAATCAAAGCCTTCTGTGAGATAAACTTAGATTTGAACTCTATCTTTAAAGCCATTGAGGTTATTATATGCTAATAAAGTGTTATGTAGAAGTTTCTCGAATACTATAAATAGACCACTTTATTTTTACCGCAATGTATGTGAAGTATTTACGCGTATAACCTTTGTAATGTTTTAAAATCGTATCGTCTTTTGTGACATTATAATTATGTTAAACCAAAGATGTAGGCTTTAGTTTTACGTTTTCTCTTATCCAATGTAGTATTTAATTTATAGTATTATACTGTCTGGTAATTAGAAATGTTTTATTTTTCACGCTTAGGCCTCAAACGGCCTACTAATGTCACAAAGAAAAAATAATGGCAACACAAATCTATAAATTCTGTAAAGTCTACGTCAAATTTTGTTTTTAATAAAGCTATGTTGATGCAACACCACCAATCTGGAGCCAAAAATTATTAAATTAGTATAACAATGATTACTGAGTATGTGTATTTTTTACAATGTAAATTATTCTGATTTCAATAATAAAATGTAATAAATTCATCGGAGTTTTATTTATATACTATGTTAACCCAAACAATGTTCTTAACGAAACTATAATATAAAATAAACAACTAAATATTCTGTTTATTTTCTGTTATCTCTATGCAATAAAGTTGTCAGGTTTGGGTTGCCACACAAACAACATCACCCTTTTAAATTAAATATAATTGCATGAGTCAGCATATTTTTTTATTATCACGTTATATTTGCAGACCGCGGATGTAAGCAGGTGATATAATGTGTTTTATAGCAGAGATTAGAGAAAAAAATACGTAGCTATGTAAATTTTTAGGGTCGTGTACTTCGTATAAATTACGCGACCCCTATAAAAAATTGCTACAATGCCCTTTGGCAAATGTTTTAGCAAATGTGGCAAGCTTGTGGTGTCCGCATTCTTTGATGTGCAGTTGAATAGGTGTATAGGTAATATATATATATAGGTAAATATTTCCGAAGCGATCATTTTTAAGCCAACATTTCCACCCTTGGACAGTCACAGAGCATGGTCTTAAAAAAGGGGATAGAGATAAATAATGTAATAGAGGATTTAATATGACATAGATAGGATATACATAACATATCATTAATACGTAACAGCAACAAAACTAGAATGGACATTATACAGGCAGATATAGCATCCCCTTGACGTCCTAAATAATCACCAGGTGAAGTTGTAATCAAATGTCTGGCTATCTCTTATATAAAAATATGAAAAACACTATGCATGTGTATGTTTATATACTGTGTCATTTTAAAACAAAAGGTTTACTTTTTCAATGAAAAAAACACAAACATGTTTCATATTTAATGCAAAAAATAAAATAAAAAATTCTACTCTTAATTTCGCCAAAAATCCCTTAGCAACAAACAACATCAAAGTGTGGACTCTAAATGCTCTCTTTAGGGAAAAGGAATTCCTTTTCTTGTTCACGCGAATTTTAACTTAAAGGAAAGGCCACAATAACGAAAATTCGTTGCACTTGTGAATTCCTTGCACTGTGTTCACAATGCTCTACCATTCACTTATTTTATGCAAAATCTATTTAGTAAAGTTTGGAAATCGAAAATCGCAGTCTTGTAAAATTCAAGACATATAGACTATATTATACAATATATAAGTAGTAGTAGTACCTACTTGTATGTAAATTCATTTTTAGGCAAGGTACTACAAACAATGAGGTTAAATGTTTCATTCTATTTGTGACGTTTCGCTTTTTCGGAGTTTACCTTGGAAGGTCACTGGAGTAAGAAAATGAAGAACATAAACCCACCATGTAAAATTCCTTGAGAAAATACTCACGCATACCTACTATCCCGGGGAAGAAAGTAGGTATACGAGTAGTTCGCGTCACGGATCTTTAGCGCTGAACGAAACCTGCGCAGAAGTCAAAAATAAGGTATCGAGGTAACGGCGCGGTGCGCGGGGCGCGTGATCGTCGGGTGCGCGAGCGTTGATTGGTTCCCCAGTCGTGTTGTCTTTCTAGCACCAATACGTCAATTACGAGCGCGATTCTACCGATGCGCAGCTATTCTCGTCCAGCGCTAAACATAAATGACGCCTACTATAATGGCGAGTTTAAAACGAGTGAAACCCCATGGTGTCCCCCTGTTCCGCGTTTTGACGGTGTCACTGGAACCTGGATTAACACATAGCATACATTGTATAAGGTTATTGTTCCGGGAACGGGAACTACAAGGGAAAAACCGCTGGGCACAGTTCATTTCATTTATATTATGATTACTAATCTCATTTTATAATTAGATTATAACTAGCTGTTGCCCGCGACTCCGTCCGCGTGGATTTTCATATAAACTTTGACTTACCTTCATGCCAAATTTCAAGCGTCTAACTTAAGCGGTTTGGATTTTTCATACAAAAGAATTTTCCCCCTAATTCCCGTTCCCATGGAAATTTCGGGAATCCCTTTCTTAGGGCACCTCTAGAGTATCTAGGCTACGTCCCTTTCAAATTTCAAGTGCCTAAGTTTAGCCGTTTAGGCTGTGCGTTGATATGTCAGTTAGTCAGTCAGTCAGTCAGTTTCTCCTTTTATATATAAGTACGTAACCAATATAAAACCGGCGCTACAATTAATACGGTGCCAGAAATAAGCGCACTTGTATCTCCGAGTGCAAAATGTGACACAATTTCATTCCACAGTCTCCCGGGGCCTACTTTTTTAACATCGTGACCCAGAGTTTGCAAATTGTTCCCGTAATGATGTTAGCGGATGACACGGACTTTTTATTATGAAAATTAGAAAGGGTTTTTTGTAGATGCTATTATATTTTGAATAACTCGAAATGAACGTTCATATTTTTGCATTCAACTAAACTAACAAACTATCTATGCAAGCTTTGTTCGAAAAAACCTTTATGTTTGACGTATAATGATACATAATAAACACTAATATGATTAATTTTATTATTACAAGCTGTATCACATAGCTGTATAACTTATTATTTTTGTGTAATAGGAAGATATTGTAGAAGTTCCAGATATGTATTTTTTTGTTTTTAAAACTAAACACTTCCATATATAGTTAAAGTTTCCAAATCAGTTAAATAGGTCATCAAATTATTCTACATTTAGACAACCCAACTAAATTACTGCGCCAAAGTTTTACAGCAAAATAGCCCTTACTGTCTCATGAATAAAGAGAAAAATGTCTTGTCAAACATCGACTATTATTAAGACTCGTTCGTTACAGTGATAGAATCTTTAATTTCCTATGTTCGTGTCAGTGTCAGTTTTATAAAGACCTTGTATTGAATTTAGCTGGAATAACGGGTTAATAGGATATCGGCTAGAATGTTTTCGTATTTACGATCGTTTGTTCCTGTCACAACTTCATTCATTTGAAATTTGAAATCGGTGTTGCCAGAAGTTATAATACGTTTATATCATCCTACATTAAAAATATAAATAAGAAAACAGTACTATTTGTAAGATGAGTCGTTTTTTTTCCTTGTTTGACATTAAATTTTTTCAACATAATTCTAAAATAAATTCAAAAATTTAAAACCACTTCGATGTGAAAAACAATGGCGACTTACAAAAAAACAAACAATTGCTCATCAGCAATCAAAAAACCGCATTCAAAAATAGAACGTCCGAAATTGGCGACAAAAACAGTCGGAATGGCATTCGAACGAGTTTTAAATTTTGCGATCAAAGTTTGCGCGATAAGGTGCCGGCCGGAAGCTGCTTCCGTTCTACGCATTATTCATAGTCTGGCCTCAGCATTGAAAACTTCCGTCGATACACTGAATTTCTAAGAAATTTGCTTAGGAATAGGTAATACGCAGAGATTTGCTTACTTTTTTTTTTACATACATTTTTAATATGCTAGTCTTATGATTTCCTTTATTATTATAATATAGTTTTATCCTTTGTTTTTATGTTCCTAAAATGATGTTTAAAAGAAGTAAAGGGCTTAGTAATGTTCTCCATACGTGGGTACTTTAGTAAAAATTATTAAATACCAATTAATTAAAAGAGGGACAAATAATTTACTTATCTTTTTTTAAACAGAATCGTAGCACCAAAACACTTTCTTAAGGAAAATACAAGCTAAACCGTGTATCTATATAAAGATATACACAAGATTTTGCATATCATTAATCATTCCCTCAGCCAAGCAATGCAAATCCGCTTACAAATATTATTGCAAGGGGAAATTGACAGCTATGTATATTACAAAATAATTTGAGGCATATCCTGAATGAAGCAATCCATTTCCTCTGAAATCAATTTGAGCGAATGTGAAACTTAATCCTGAGGATTAAGTTTAATTTTTCATTGCACACAGTTCGGTTTTGAAAGATCTGATATATAGTTCGAGGGGACCGGACGTTGAGGATTTTGAAATTATGACATAATTGAGGCGAGAACCACTATCATAAATAATTAGAAGAGCAATATATATTAAAGTAATGTTTACATGTATTTCATGGCTTCTATAGAATTATTTTCCAATGGTTAATGAAATAAATATATAATCGTGCGTCAAAATTATTTAATGATCATAGAAACATTAAGTTCAAAGAAAATAAACAATCAAAAATCAGGTTTACATCACACTAAATCTATCAATACATTTTACGAGTCTATAAATCGCAAAAGTACCACGTTCCCTTACAATTATTTCAATTCAATACTACTGGTCCCCACGGTGAAGAAAACTTGACCGCACTAAATCTACATCGACGCTAACGACACGTAACCCCACGATCCAACGGATTAAACCCAATACAACTAATTAAACTGTCCGTCTGTTCAGCTTATCGCTCGTTATCATTAATTGCTGAGCTAAGATCGAGAAGATCATACATTTTGTAATTTACTGTTGCTGGCTAGACGTTGGCGACATTATTTTTATGTGCAAAAGATAGTTCATAGTAATAACGTAATGTATTTCGTTTATTTAACGTTAAAATTCTGAGTTATTCTGTATAAAAGGATGGTTGTTATGACTCATATTCATTAAATTTGAGTAAAGGGAATGATAATTATATCGTTATAGAAAAGAACTTCAGTAACATTTGTAATTAAAGGAACACAGGTGAGTATAATCAGTAAAGTAAACCGGAGTATGAGCTAATTGAAATGTATTGTAATTAAATTTGGTACACAGATGGTCTAGAGCCTGAGATAAAACATAGGCTACTTTTTAACTGGGAAAAGGATTATAAGAGGGGAAGGGGATAAAATAAACAGTTACGTTTGTTTAGATGTTGTAGGTTGATCAATGAAAAAATATTTTGTTTACAAAATATTGCTTAGATAAGTAGACAAAACATTTTTGAGTTATTTTGTCTATTAAAAAAAAGATGTTGACTTTTTTGTTTTAAAACATTTTGTCAATAAATGATTGAAATAACTTGGCAGCTTGTTTTTTTATAGCTGAAAAATTCAGTTATATTTCTCCCTTAATAAATTACCAGTAAACAATTCTATTGATCTCAAATCTGATCCAAATAATATGGAAAATAAATCTGATACTAAATTTGACATATTTTGATATTATATTATTTGAATTTCACATACTCTTTTTGTATAAGAAAAAAGCATGTTCATATTTTATAAGACTTCAAATTTCATACACCAGATACTACGGGAATAAGTCTGAATCGTTTTTAATTACATAAAGTTTTTCATCCGGCTTACCTCATCAGCATGCATTGCAAGTCACTTCATTAGGTTATATTTTCGTTTCTCCAAAGACATTAATATAAATAGAAATACAGACCTTACTCACTACGCTAAGAAACGACATGAACAAACGATCTAATATAAACGTTATAAGTAGCAAACTATTTTTGTATTAAGGTTAAAATAAATATTTTTCTTCTTAGACTATGATTGAACTATTAACTAACTCAGCGATTTTTGTTTCGGATATATAAATATGTAGATGCACATAAAATATACCTATAGATATTTTAACCTACCACTTTTTATTTTTATGAAAAACATTCTATGCACAAAGTAATGGAGTATCATTTTAAGAATACTAGAAGAATATAGGTACACTTTTATATTAGACCTTTCAATAGAGACTACTATACAATATAGACAGGTACGAGTATATCTACAAGGTATATGTTGCAATAAACTATGACAGTACTAGCTGTTCCGGTTTCAGTCGTATACTTTTTGCTCTCGTAGTAATACCAGGCTTAAAAATAAACCTTTTGTGTTGATCGAGCTTCGATCTGTTTGCCAAATTGTTTTTACGAGAAAGTGTACAAACTCACATACATCACTAATTTTTGAATTTATGTTTCCATAACAGTAGTATAAATAAAACAATTTCGCTTTCTTTGTCTGTCCTTATGTATGCTTAAATTTTTAAAACTAGACAACCGAGTTCCATACGATTGTTTATTAGATAGAGATCTTCAAGAGGATACGTATACTACCTGTCTTAATCAACCGCAGGACGAAGCTTAGTTAGTAATAAAAATAAACGTAGCGTTCAAAAGCACAGGACGTAATGATGCTCCGACGTTCGCGTCGTTCGTTCATTATCATTTGTATTCAGAGCTGAAAGAGATCTACACCTGGAGTACTGTCAGCGAGCAAGATTTATGTTGTTCGTGTAAAAGTGAACAAAACCTGCTTTTGTATGATAATGTACCCGCGTTCTTCGGATTTTAATGCGAATTTAATGGAATTCTGTTATCTCATCGAGACAGGCGAGGCGTCGAAGAATGTGGAACGATATGACATCGTTATAACGCGCTGTAAATGACGCTGTTTTATTTCATTAATCACTCGTTCTAATTCTTATGTAGAACACGTTTGTAATTAATTGAGGCCGGGATACCTTTTTATGATAAATCTGAATTGCTTGATTTGGGTACAATGATTTATTAACTCGAATAATTAAGTACTATACTTTTTGAACTGTTATACTTCATCTGTGTTGTCATTTTATTCACGCTATGTATGTAACATAGCGTGAATAAAATGCAAATATATGTTTGTTGTTTTGCCCTCCTTTGATGCGAGTAAAGGGAGTAACGGATCGATGCGACTTTTTGCAAAGAGTTTATTGGCTGAAGCGACGTTGCGTTTTTTGTCAACGAATACAAAAATATAAACACAATAAAATGTGCGTCACTATTCTAGTACATTTCTACTTTAAGAATGACTCATTTGAAATATCTTATTTTTCAAATAATTATTCTATCGGACTATAAGTAAAAAAAGAATTTTGACTTTTCAGTAATTACAATATTCAATTAAATCTTTTAAAGTTACCTACACACTCAAATTGCTAATTTTATTAGCATGAATAACCGTTCACCTATAATGTGATTGAATAGGCGCGAGACATAGACATTAAAATGAAAAAAAAACAGAAAATAGCAATTGTACGATCAGGAAACGAAACACACATGAAACGTCAAACTAATGGCATATAAACGTACACAATCACAAATCAACATTTAGCGAGCTTTCTGTACACAATTTAGAACGTGTCGCCAGTGAGCGGAGAACTGAAAGAAGCGACTTCATTATCATTCCCTTTTATACACCTGTCTTCAAATACTCAAGCAATAGTCAACCTTAAGCGCTGAAACGTAGAGTTCAATATTCCACGAAGCGAATAGTGATGCTCCAATTCGACACGTTTTGATGGCTGTATCTTTCCGGATCAAAGTAGAGCTTGTACGAATGCAGGGAATTTTTTATTTTTTTCTTCTTGCTGTGGCCATATGCATCAATGCTTGTGTAAATGGCTGATACAAAAATATATTTCTAATCAACCATAGACAAAATACATAATACGAGGAAGGTTTCTATGTTTTGTAATTTGATGGAATTTAATTTTTGAATAATGGTTGAATTAAGGCGAAAATATAATTTGTAGACGTCTAAAAGTATGTAAGCTAGAAAAAAGCATGCAATAGCAAGAATTAAGATACTTTTGTAAGGCAGGGATTAAAGAAAAATATTTCTACACCTACTTTTGTACTCGAAACTTTCAATATTTTTAATATTACCGGAATAACTTGACTCTAAATAAATAATTACATATCAGAAGCAATTTAAACTACGAAAACAATATCTACGTTTTAACATATGTATTTAAAACAAGACACACATAATCCTCATGGTCGGATAATTCATAAAAGAGTTTATCGCGCAGCGTGACACGGCGTAATAGCTGTAATGGTTCCAACAAGGAATGCTTGTGTCGCTGTAGCCTTTAATGAGCGCAGTTGTTAACGGCACATGTTCTAGTGAGGTACATTCGACTACGAAATTTGTTCCTAAGTCGACCTGCTGCTTCGGTAGCTCACACAGAATGTTCAGAATGTTCTGCGCAGCGCGAAGCGTACGCTGGTATCTGACTGTACCTATTTATGATTAATAAATATAAATAAATTTAAGATTTTAAATACAGTCTCATGGAAAATAAAATAAGTAATAAAGGTTGCATCTGCTATGAGATATTTAATTTTAAAAATTATAGAACTTCATATAATTAATTCAATCAATACCAATCGCTTTAACAATTCGTAACAGCATTGCTTCATAACTTTACTTCTTAAATTATACCATTGTTAATGAATACGATATATATACGACTATTTTAAAATATATAAAATTATAAAAATCCAATTATATAACATTTTCGTTAATAATTTTCATCGTATCGATAAATACGGGTACATCCTTACTCGACATACAGAATTGCTTAATAACTGTCAGTGTACAGTGCGGTACCGCAATTTGAAGGTAGTATGATCGTTACATACATCGATAAGTGCTATACCATTACAATTAACACCAATGTTATAACCATTACGTATTATAACTTATGCTTTGTATTGTTAGGACGTTTCTCGGACGGGGAAGAGTGCGAAGGAACCCGGGATCCCCACTCGCTGCGGCAGAACGGTAAATAGTGGAGTTGTGGTCGGTAGAAGTCCGACATAACCCGTCGTCCTTTCCCCGAGGTCCATGGGTATCCTATGAAGATTTCCCCACTAATTAAAAAGGACGTTTCTCCTTCATTTTATACAAAAAAATAAAACAATTAATTATTATTTGCAATTGAATTACAAACATGATCGTATATCGGATATTAGATCGGATCAGTTTCTATTCAGTATTGTAGATAGATCTAAAATCTCATTTAGCTTTTAAAAAAATTACTATCATATCATCGTGTAATATTTTTTTTAGTTTACACCATGACAAGGTAGGTTTTTCTATATATGTCCGGATGAGCAGGAAACGTTGCCCATAAATATATCGAAAACAGCACGCATTATAGTATATTTAGGAGTATAATAGGACGACAAAAGGGTGAACGGAGGGCGAGTCCCCGGAACCGTCTCATTCATCAAACGGGACACAGCAGCATTCAACGCCGAATTTAACCCCATGCTACAAACAGTGTTCGTAAATTCTATTTACTTAAAGTAAAGAAAAATAAATAAAAAAATATGGATGTAGTTTTCCTAAATAAATTGGCCTATAGATCCTAGATCCTAGATAGGCTCAAGCACTGTATTTCGGGAACCAGTGATATAAAATCGTCGTCAAAATATTATTGTTTAATTTTCGAATCCTCGCTTGAATTAATAAAAAATACATCAATAATTCAACACCGCACACGCGATACAGTTTTAATAAGGCCCTTTAAAAACACCGAAAATACAGTTGCAATCTGCAATGTAAATTTCATTTAATTAAATAAATTTTAACGAGGGAATAAAATAACGTTATAAGAGAGCTGCCGCGTTATAAAAAGCAGGTAATTTGTCTCATTAGCAACACTTTCGCTTCGTGCACGAGTTTTGACCCGCTCCAAAAGGCTAATGAAACGCCTTGTTAGGATTTAAGGTGATTGCGAGGTAAAGCTCAACAAGGCGGTATCTGACAACGTCACAGGACGAGTACCCTTGATAAGAACTTTTAATGTTTTCATTATTTAGATACGGTATGGAATCACCGCTATTATAAGAAGATTTATTATGTTTTTACGAGGTAAAAAGTGACCAAATAATGATGGTTTATAAATAATTATAATTTATTTCTCAAAATAGGGTATATTACAAACAGTTTAACCCGGACTCCTATAATATACCTAAGCTATTTTGATGACTTTTAAATTATAATTTCTTCTATTTTTCAATATTTTTTATCAATACTAGTATATTTTTCTGATTATTAATGAAACAGTACTAGGTTCCAAATTAACAATAATCAACCAGAATATTCAGTAATGTATCCCGTAAATATTTACTGTAAGTTAAAAGACATTGTACGTTAAGGGTGAACGAAACCTTAACACGATAAATTCAATTTAATATGTAATTAACAACATAAATCTCATCACAAGTATTGTTTATTTTGCACGCGTTCTAAACAAATTTAAATCTCTGTTGGTTTTAATTAAAATCCTTTGTGCCTGTCCGTGTATTGGGGTCCCTGGACCGTCTTTAATTAATTGTTTCTTATCAAATTGTAAGGGCACCCGACAGGTTAGGCATTCCGAGTGTTGGTTTATTTGCAGTTATTAAATTCTGGAAGAGCATGATAGGTTATTGTTTGCTGCACCCAATTATAAAAAAGGGCATGGTAGTTTTCATCGTTAAATTTTTTTATGAATATTAAATGTGTCTACTTTTGATACTATTTGAGTGTGAGAAAGTTAAGGTTACTGTTTAACTTTAAAATTCATCACGTATCAATAGATATGAGTATATTGTATTTTATACTACTCAGTACTATACAACGACATAGATCTTGGTACTCATCATAATTTAGGTATGAAACGTACAATGATGATTTTACGAATTAACCGTTAATTCAAACATAGCATAACACAATATATTGACACTTCAATATCAAATGTCCCAAATGTCGAAGTGGTAGAACTTAATTAAGACGCTCCAGCTTTGAATCTAATTACTGAGACCCTTTCAAAACCGGTTCAAGGGACCTCAGAGTCTAAACATGTGCCCATAATTTGCACGTTAGAAACGTAAGAACCCTTGGCAGTCTTGCCAAGTCCTTCATGCTCGATTGCGGTGTCGTCTTTGACTTTATGGGTACCTTCAGTTCTGTAGGATGAGACCATTGAAATTCTAAGCTATCTGCTTGTAAAGTTTCAAGAACAGACACGCGAGCGATTTATTGCTAATATTATAAGTTAATAATATAAAAAGGAAATATTTGGTCGCTCCGAAACTAAACGACCGATTTCATAATTTTTCCCTAATTGTAAAACTATACTATCTTCTAATATTACGAGTATACCTGGTTATTTAGTTTTAAAAACATCAAATATATACTAATATATATAAAATTGAAGTATCCGTTTGATTGAAGGTGCTATTCAGTGGTATATTTCCCATTATAAAAATTAGATTGTCTTCAAATAAACTCTTATGGTTTAATTCTTTCAAAGTTGCTTTAAATTACTAGACACATACTTATCTGAATAGTTTTCATTGTTAAATACATCAGTCATCATAAAAGCTTCCTTAAATAGACTGTTGCACACATACAGTACACCTCATTAGGGGGCTTTGTTGGAGCAAATAAACCTCCCCTTGGATCTAATTAGCCCCATAGACTCTAACTCGTGACACGTCTTAGTGATTTTTGTATTTATTGAAGGTGTTCAGATAAAAGTGTCCCTTCTCCTGGTTCGTTTGAGGGTGGAATAATTTGGATCTAAATTGCGGTTTACAATGATTCGGTTTGTGGTTTTTCTTTTCAATTCTGGGTGTTAAGAAGGTGTTAGCTTTTCTTATGTCCTTCTTTTTATATAAACATAAATGACTAGTGTAAAAATATCATCAATAATTTAAAAAATACGGGAAATACCAATTCAAGTAATAAAATAATATAATAGTGTTATGTTTTGTAGTCTTGAATGTGTTCTTTAATTACAATTCGCATACGCATTCAATTTCTACGTCTTTATAGAAATAAAATCACATTTGTACAAGAATTCACATATTTTTCACTTAAAACTATTTCTAGTTTTAGATTCAAAACAACTATAACTTGCTCAAATCGAATATTCTCAAAGAAGCAAGTGGATTTTAAATAAACTTGTCCAAGAGCTCTTTAGATGTTGCTTTTCAAACAAATATGTTTTCTTTGACAATCATCTTTATCGAGTCTAACGCGTATCGTTTCATGAAGTTTTTATAATGAAATAACATTCACAGTCTTTTAAAGCATCTACATCTAGAATTGTTAGATTGAAGTACCGTATATTTTATTGAATTTTCAAAAGACATTTGAATTTTTTCCTTTGTGTTAGTTTATATTTTATGCAATTATTTAGATTAGGTCATTAAATTATGATGACTGAACGACTTTCTTCTATTGATAAATGCAAAACATTGCTGAGTTTTAACAACATGGAAAAGAAAAGGATCCCTAAGACAAGGGAAAATTAAAGAAAGGGAAAAGCGGATGGAAAGGAAAACGTTGTTACAATTGATACTAGCCAAATGTTTCGTAATTCAAACCAAAATTACTTCGATGCCTTTAAAATTGCTATCGAGAATCGAATTCGCTTATAAAGTCTCAAATATCTATCCGAAACATTTTCAAACAATACAAAAGTTTTGGTAATAGGATATTTTGAGGAAATTCAAATTCTAAACAGACGATAAACAAGACCCGAATTACGAATTACTTTTGTTCTACTTTGTACTAAATAATTTTTATTATACAAGAAGCTTTATTTCTTGGATTATTGTAAGAACCGATCTTTCTATGTTTTGCAATTATTGAATTTAGTTCACCTATTTCATTTTTGAGAATTTCGTACCTTAAAAGGAAAGATATATACTCTATAATACGACTTTATTGTTAGCTAGATTTGCAAATTCCAAAACTGTTTTACAATCTAAGGTACATCTCTCGTAACAAGAAGATCAATATTCAAAATTTATACATCAGAAAATTTCGCCTTATCTATTACTGCTATTTTTATTTTTAACAAAATGACACGGTTATTTTAATAATTTATACTACTTAAACCCCGATATTTCACGTGTATTATATATAATATAGATTTAATATATTATAATATACTAGCTGTCCCGCGGTTTTACCCGCGTAATTCCCGTCCCCGAGGCAATACCGGGATGTAAGCTATCCTATCTTTGAAGTTGGATCAAACTGCACATGGTGCGAATTTTATTATAATCGGTTAAATGGTTGAGTTTCATTGAGGACAAACATTGTGACACGAGATTTACGTATATTAAGATTACATAACTCTTACAAACTTGCTAAGAACTATCATAATCTGTTGATTGGTTCCTAATTACTCTTCATAAACTCTCAAACTGTACCTCTTTATAAAACCAGTAATAAGTATACATAGATTAACTACATACAAGCAATCAATTGCCCCTAGTCCTATCCGGTCCCTTGAGGATGCTTTTACAAAATTAACTGTTTTTGTAAATACGACTACAGTCTGCTGACATCGCACCGCAATCAGCTAAGTGAACACGTCTATTTGCCTTGCCGATTTAACATTTCCATGCTTTTATGATATTTTCTTTCTTAAAGTATTTTAAGGTCGCTCTTATTGTTTCTATATCACATTTTCATAATAATCTCTGTTTCTACTAAAGTAAAAGGTACATAGTCGAAAAAGCTACCGTAAACGACAATTTTTATTATAACATTACTGATGATCAAAATTCCAGATTAGCAAAAATAACCTTATAGAACTTATATTTATAAAAAAGATTATAATATTTAACATCAGCGTTAGTTAATGCCCACGTTTTAAGTTATAGTTACATAAAAGTAGAGGAATATTACAATATTCAAAAGCGGAAAATTTTCTTACAAAGTCCTTAACAAATCATAAATATCTAGACAAAAGCCAATAGACTATAAACTCCATTCCCTTTTCATTAACAAAATAGTGCGTTGAAAGATAACGTGTTATGTTATTTTCATAGTAACTGAACATAATGAACTACATTCGTTGTCCAAATATTATTTTACCCTAAAATAATTTTCACCGTCCTTAATCAATACTGGCTCCGGTATTTTAAGGAAAAAGGGTCTTCTAACCCGTTCATTTACCGTTAAAACTGTTGTTTTTTAATACCGCTCGTACATTTTAATCTAAGACTTTGTTTTTACAGAGACTTCAGCCACAATCGTCATATAGAAAAATTTCTTAACGCGATTAAGTTTCTTAATTTCGAGACGAATATTTAAGTGCCTTCAAGAGAAAACATGGTAAGATACGTATTATGAGAGAGTACATTTGCTTCTACATATTATTATAAAGAAATCTTACTGTCTATAATAAATAATACATAAATCAATGATAATAAAGCTATGTAATAAATTCTTCTTAGTTTATGTATTACATAATATCATTTATAACCTTTTTACTAACAAGTCAAACAAAATATCATAAGAACGGTAACGTATAGGTATAGCTTGGCGATTTCGTCACAAACGGCCTGCTCAATTAGTTATCCACTAAATAAAAAAAAATAATATTAAACCACGCCGTCGAAGAGCATCGCGAATGAGTCACCAAATAGATTTTGATTTAGATTAAGTATATGTCACATGAGACGCGAAAAGATAATAAGCGGCGCTGAAATGTGTAATTTAATTTGTTTACTGCTTCGCCTTTATTCGCTCTGCATATGAATAAGATGGCTGATAAGTCTTACCCAACCAGAATAATTTATGAGTGTCGCTGCTTTCAATGTAATATAATTATAAAATATCTTCGAGAGCGCTATAAATTCAGCGTTAGAAAGAGTATCTTCAATTTAACGGTTTATAGAATTCGTTTGATCATTTATTTGCTATGAATCATATTGATATGAATAATATATCAAAAACCTACTTTAGGTAAATAGCAGGCCTTTCTTAAGTTAGATAATGATTCGAGATTTGTGGTACAAAAAACCTAATAATCGTTTTTGTAAAGGTTTGAGAATTGAGTCAATACATTATAGGTACAATGATATTATTTTATAAACATTTAAAAATATATCTGTAGCAAACATACTTAGGTGTGGTCTCCTGTTTTTAATATCGACTTCTTTACCTACAATATTTTTAATAAATAATTGCCCAGCGAAATTGCGTATTTTCTTGTTACTAAGTAAACAATCCAATAATTGCCAACATAATTTCATTTCAAACAAATTAGCATTCATTATGTAAACATTTTTATTCCAATTCAACTTACAACTATGAGTTCGTAACAAAGAAACGAAGTTTGTATTGTTTTAAGAAACATTTGAAATTTAAAACTGTAAGAACAAAGGGATAATTAGTATTCTTTTAATGTTATTATGAAGAGAATTGAGGGGCTAATTCTGATTAAAGATGGAAGAAGCCTGCTGAGTTATTTAATATTCAGGGCACATTGTATTCTAAAAAACTTATTATTCCTGTTTTCCATTGACTTATTTTGTTTTAATTATATTTTTAATGTCTGTATTACGAAAGTAGCACATAATATATACCTACCAAAACAAGGCACATGGCTTACATAGAATCTTCTATTTTGTGTCTAGTGCTAACCACAAAACTTATCTTGTATCAATACAAGAACTAATGAATCTCGTATAAGTAGATAATGACATATATCGGAGCAGATGGACGAAAATAATAATCAAGATAGTGAAAACTATTGTTATAATAGTTAATTAGTCGAACCTCCTTGGTTTATTACAATGTTTAAATTCAAACTTAAAAGAATTGTGTGGCATTTTTCAGTTGCTTTAAAAAACGTCAGCATTGTGAAAATTATGATATTGGATAAGTAGTAATCGAGCTGAATATACGCCGTGAATATGTTACTCTGAAGTTGTACTTATTAAGAACCTAAGAAAGAGCCATCATGAAGCAAACAATAATTATGACGTCACTCTCTGCGACGTATACGTTAATTACTAAAACAATATAGTTGCTCAATTCAACAAAAACCCTTCCTAAATCGCATTTCTGTAAAGATAACAATCGGATACTTTGAATGAATTTATTATTCAGTTTAACCAAAGCGGTTTGTAAGTTATACGGGTAAATAAATGTCCCGTTAGAAAACTGTTTTGGCTACAGCGGGATTTCGGAGAGGGTAGCAAAATTAGATGAGCCGTCTGCATTTTGTGAAGTGTACTCAAATGTGTAAGCAAATGTAATTACTTTTAGTCAAGAGGCCCCCTCGATGAGTAAAGTTGATTGAATCGGTTGACGTGAGTGATTCCTTCCCTTTGTCGATGACGTATGCAATTTCGTAGGGACGCTTTGTGGGCGAAGTTTTGATAATCGACTTTGTAATTAATAAAGCGGATTTTAAGAATATCTGCTATTGCAGTGTTCATTATGGATTGATATATTTGCTGGAATGAAATGATATGAATATATAAGTATAGTATCAAATAGGTTATATTAATTAAAATATTTTATTTTAAATCCGTCTTTATTTCTCTGACGAGATACCTTTCGGACAATGTATAACCCTAAAGAATATCTTTGAATGTAAGAAGTATTGCAAGCAATTAAGGTAAATTCAATCTATTATAAGTCCAAACTAAAATACTCATTTACAAAAATGCTTGTTGCAAAGAAATTATTGCCTATAAAGTATAATTTGTAATCATGTAAAGAATTACGATCAGTAGACTAGCAATTGAATTCGCTCTGTAAATAGAACTTTGAGAACATCGACTTCGGGATAAGTGAAGCGTTAAATGGACAAATGTTTTTCCCGGTTCACAATCAGTGTTCAGTCATTTTTTATCGGAAATAAGACTGCCCGGGGAAGTTTTCATTGTAGGCGACAGACTGCGTCTGTTCTTAAAAGTTAAAGGCTTCGATAGAATTTAATTGCTTTAAAGTAATTCTAGATTATTCCTAGTTTTGTTTTCTGATGGGATAATAGAAAATTGTTCATAAGTGGTGGTAAATTGGTTAAGTAAAATAGCTTAGCGATTAAACCTTTAATAAATGATTTATGTAAGGAAAGACTAACTACTTACTAGATAATTTCCGTTCCCAAAGCAAATATATGTGAATTATATGCCAAAAGCCACATGCCAAATTTTAGACAAATTCATTTATTAGCTTCTGACAAACTTTTGCATTAGGAATTAGTATTATATAGTATAGTATTATACGGAGATATATTATTTCTACACATAGGTGAAAATACTGAATGTGTCCCTCAAAATCCAATTATTTCAATGTTCACTCGATTAAAATAGCACCGAAAGGTCAATCGTTAACAGCTTTCGATCTTTATAAATCTTGTACGAAAAATGTTTAGAAGCGACATTGAAGGGAGGTTATCCACGCGTAAACATTTGGGTTCCACCGTTTTATTTACGTTTCTGGCAACATCTCCCCACGCACCACAACCCTTTGTTTACGAAACTCGATAACTTTAATCATTGGCTATTCATTAGTCTTTACAGATAAGTGATTACTATGAAAGTGATTAATTAGTTAGTTTTTGATAACGATTATCCATTTATGAATTGCTATTAAAGCAATAAGTAGTGTATCCAGTATTGGTAGGTAATTATAGTAATAGTAGTATAGGTCGCGGCATTTATGTTTAGCGCTGGACGAGAATAGCAGCGTATCGGTAGAATCGCGCTCGTAATTGACATATTGGTGCGAGAAAGACAACACGACTGGGACAACCAATCAACGCACCCGACGATCACGGGCCCCGCGCGCCGATACCTTATTTTTGACTTCTGCGCAGGTTTCGTTCAGCGCTAAAGATTCGTGACGCGTACTATAGTAGGCGTGACATAAGTATATTAAAAAAATACTCTTTTCTACGTGTCATATCTGAACAAAAAACGCACAACTAGTTATAATTTTAAATGTTTACAAAGATTTTATAACATTACGTTGACAATACGACGTAAGAGCGGCAGTACAACATGTAACGTCATGTACAAGGGCTCAACCAGTAAGCCACCCAAAGGTAGCAGTGATCAAAGTAAATACTCCCAACTCCTGAGTCGTATTCAGACAACCGTTAAAAGTAACAAGTAAGCCTCTTCAGGGATTATTCTGAACCTGCACCGCACCTATCGTAATGAGTGGAATTATGAGATTTTTAGCGGAAAGCGCTCGAGTCACGCTTTTTAAGGACTCTCGTCAAAAGAGCTGTTCGAAACCCTTTTAAATAGTAAGTTTTAAAATATTGTATGGCGCTTTTAAGCTGCTTTAAAGATTAAAACAACGCGATGTGTTTTATTTGCTTTTTGTGTTCACAGATTCGTGTTTTGGTCTGTCTTGTGATATTACTGTATCTCAAATTTACAAAATTATAGAATAGATTAACAAACCACTATGGGCATTAATACTTAAAGAAGAATTATTTTACAAAAATTCTATAAATTATGTGTCTTATCATTAGAGTACACATATGATGAACCTCGTAAAAACTTTTAGACATGTGTATATTCTCCTTGGATTTAATTTAAAAAATTGTTTATTGTAAAAAGCGGCAAAGGTTTAGCGCGTAAGATAAAAATTCGAAGAGCCTCGGATTACGAGCGGTGAGAATATTAAAAAACTTTGCCCTCTCCAAACTTGGATTGTCTTTTTTGAGCCCGTTTAGCGCGATTTGTGCCTTTGTTTTTCCCCAGAAGGTCGTTTATTGCAAACTTCTTCTCTTATCGTGTTTAATAAGCGCGTCATGTTGCCCGAGCCTGTTGCTGTCATCTTGACGGTTTACGGCTGTAGTAGTTGCTATCTTTACGTTTGAGCCCATATATTCTGTATGTATATAATTTTTTATTTCAATTATCTTAATTATATTTACGGAAGTTAGATTATGTTTAATTGTTTGCATATTTGGTAAATACTTACGTAGATAATTAATTATTTTGTACTATATAAATCAAGGATTAAAATCCTAATTATTATTATTGTTTCCGTATTAAATATTTTTTTGTATTAAAGTAATCTATAAATAAACGAGATCCACGGACCTAACTTAGGTTAGAGATTCAAGGATTAAATGACGGAACTGCATTCGAGGACTTCGGACGAGAAACGACGACGAAATTGTCTTTTACGATGTTTCAAAAGCTACTCCGTTATTTTATTAAGGACCCAATATAAAGGTACATAAAGCATTTTATATTACCTACAAGCCTATAAAACATACTTACACTACAGATATAAGTTAACTTCCTTTTTTTAAATATTGGGCCACCTAATACTTTCCAAATATTCCAAACATTTCTCTGTACAATTCTTAGTGATTAAAGTTCAATACTGAAGTTCAAATTTGCACAAATTAAATTATATTTAAATCTATGAAAGCTAACGAATAGCGATCATAATTGCTATAATATTATTTGTACTTGTAATATCAAACGTTTAATATAATTATCGCGCCGTTCTACCTGAGGGTTTAACAGTTAGTCATCTGAAAAGGAATTTATAATGAAAATACAACGTTTATTTGAAATCGCCGGACCATATTTGATTAGGAAGGGTGTTGAGGGTTTGGTGTATTTTTGTCTCATTTCCAGTAGTATTTCTACAAAATAAGGGCTTAATATTTTTGTTACTTTGAGTTTAAATTTGTCGGCGGTGTTCCAACATAATACAATATAAGAACGTCAAATGTTCACACCTAAATATTATTCAACAAAATAAACAAGCTTCACAAGAAATTTCGACAAAATATTAACAGAGTCGAGACGTAAATACATAAATAATTCATACAGCTACATTACAAAATGCTCTCTAAGAACTATAAGATTCCTCTGAAGCCTTGGTTCGCATTGCAACTGCACTGAATACATAAAATTGTTTTACTTTCAAAGGGACCACCTGTCTCTCCCATCTTATTGTTGCCAAAATATTTAAGCAATTAATTTGAATATCTCTCGGCGTTTAACAAGAGGTTTTAAATACTTTGGAATAAGTTCCGACGTCTGAAGAGGAGTTTAATTACCGAGATGTTACCAAAATAGTTTATCCCTATTGTCTATATTTATCATTTACTAAATTCTCAGACAATAATGTATAATAAACTTATTTGAATAGCGTAGCAAATTTGTTTTTTTTTATGTTAAAAGTATTTGTTTACATTATAGTGCTTTCATAAATTGTAATAGGTATAGAACAGTGTTGTGTTCAAATAGGCTTGTATCCGTTGGCTTTTTGTATACTGCACACTGAAGTATCTCTTTCGAAATCCGAAACAAGGGTATCAAAAGGACGTGTAGTTGTGTCCACGTCATGAATAAACAGAGCACGAACGAAGCTTTGCATGGAATTTTCAGCACGTGACCATTCTGTTTGCATCTAAAGGTTCACTATACGGGTTGATGTTTTTTAAGGTTTTGTACTGACATAAACTCGCAAAGAAATCGACCCTCACTGAAGTAAGGGTTGACCTACTTTCATTCAACTAGCAGTGACCATTGCTTTGTACGTTCTACGAATGAATCATTTGTACGCTTTTTAAACAGCTTCGCATGTTTTTGTAACGTTTAAAAATGGAATGGAAGATAAATATTTAGATTTCTTTTCAAATATAATTGCATTCATGCATTTAGGCTCGCATGAGTTCTTAGCTTACCCCATCTTTTAATATATGTTTATTATTATAATCTTTTTATGTTAAAAGAGAAATCCAACTTACTTCAATAAGATGCATATTTGGGAAATAAATAGTTGGTTTAAGCCGTGAATACATTAAATTGGATCGTTAGTAGAGTGGACTTTAATCCGTTCGTCTCAAGTACTGAAGTCTTTTGAGGTTGAAAGAGAGCAAGCTAATATGGCGGGGAATATTCGTCGGTGAATGACGTCGAGAAGAGCAGTCAGCGTGTCCGTTGGAAAGAGCGGATGGAAGTCGGCTTCAATTTCTTGAGGGCACGTCATAGTTGGTAGCCTAAGTTATAAGCGAAAATAGTCTTTCAGCATGAATATTTTTTATTTAGTTAACCATATAATATATGAAATATGATTGTTTTTACTCGCTTAGTAGGAGAGCATTGAAGACTCATTTTTCCTTAGATCTAAATACAGTTGTAAAGGAAATAAGAATGAAAATATTTTGAAAGACGATCAAGTGACGTTAAATGGAGCGTTACAGTTACAAGAAGGTAAGACCAAGTAAATGCAATGAGTATTTTTTTTTACTAATTTAAATATTAAATATAGTGCAGAATCTAAATAACAAGATTTTTCTCTCATTCTGACTAAGCTAATCGGATATCGTCTTTTGAAAATCAGCGTGTCTCTTACGATTTTAGCCTTTTTCAGCTTCAAATAACCTCTTAAATAAGCAGACAGAGACCAAAACTGGCTTGAACAAATAAAAAAATTCGTAAGTCGCTTATAACTTCGGGCCAACGCTACGATCCGGAACTAAAGCAACGATCTACGGAAATTGGCCCGCGTCTGCAAATTCAGCGAGCGATACAGACCTTCAACTCTACAATTACACATTAGGAAAAAAAAATACAATCTGTCATTCCCTTATTTCTTTTAAAACTCTCTAAAAAGGTTTTAATGCGATTAATTTGCATATAACATTGCCAAAACACCATCGGTTTCACATACATGCAATAATAATATACGCATATATTTTTGTAGTAAGTAGGTAATGTTATTTTATTTATAATTTAAATAATAATATTAACTATGAATAATTTAATATTTTAACGGATCTGTAATATTAATACACGCAGATTATTTATTTAATCAAAAGGTAAAAGGTACACCCGAAGTATCAAATAAAAGCAAACCTTTATTACGACTAGATTCAGCAATAATATTAAAATATTATTAAAATCAACAAACAAATTGCCAGATTTGCTAGCTCATCTTTTAACGTACAATATCAATTAATATTTTAACGTACAAGTCGATCTATAAACAATACCTACTGCCTACCTATTGTTATTAAAATAAATAGCCTATTTCTCGTACCATTAAAACGAAAATTTCGAAGCTGCTGTTAAATTTCCCTCCAATTAAAACGTAGATGTCTCCAGTTGAGAAGTCATAACAAACTGATCAATTGTGTAAATTGAGCCAATTTCTTAACGCAGCCATAACGTGAATAGCTCTTTTACTGCGGAAGACTGAGATACCACTAAGGGTCTTTACATACTGAGCGTTAGCGGTTAATATTATATATATATTTTAATATTTTTTAATAATTATAATAATCTATTTTATCATAAAAGGGAAGCAAAGGTGTGTGAGTATCTATAATTGTTACTCAATCATGAGAAAATTACCTAATGATAAGCAGAAAAATTAACTTATAATACCGTAACAGATAAGACCTAACGGAAAGCAAAATTTTATTCATGTAATATCGCAGAGGTCAGTTAGAAATCATATATACCTTATAACATTTAAAACGTACGATGACCAATTAAATTCAAGCATTAAATAATTCCTGTCATTTCGTAAACGATGCTAACTTCTAAACTACGTACAGTAGTACGACTGCTTATTAAAATCGTCATAATATAGTAAAATGAAACACCTATCTATCTAATCTATACATATAACAAAAACGTAACGAGTCGCTGTCTGTACATGGAAGATATATGAAAAAAAAATATTATAGGAGACCTTTATTAACGCAATAGAAGCCAAAACAAAGATTTTTTGAATTTTTGTCTGTTTGTCTGTTTGTTTGTGCATGCTAATCTCAGAAACGTCTCATCCTATCTAGATGGGGTTTCCAATGATATATTGTGGTAAGTTTCACTTAACATTTAGTGTTTGACAATTCAAAGAATCACGTTGAACTTGCTGAACGTTTGTTGGCACAGGTTAGATATTTTCTATTATAGGATAGTTTGTTTTAGATTAATACGTGTTAATAGTTAAAATGATTAAGTTCTTCAAAAATCCTGCCCAAAATCACTTTACTATGCGGGCGAAGTCGTGGGTACAGCTAGTATAATATATAATTGAAGTTGACAAATTAGCACCAAATACATATACTTAACTAACTAAAGTATTCTGTTATATAAGTATAAAACCCACAATCTAAAATCACCCTAATTGTTAAGACCTGGCTCTAAAATTTCACAGCCATATAAATTATAAAATGGCTCTCGTAGCTCATTTACTTGTTCAACTTTATTGACTTGTATAATGCTTTCAAACGTAATATTCACTGCCAAAGTTTATAACTAGCCTACTTATAGGATTTAGGAGCAAACGAATGGATTTAGTGCAAGCATTTTTTATTAAATTAAACAAAGAACTACTTCTTCTCGATTTTTATATATTAATCGAATTATAATATGTATACCAAGTATAAGTATACAAGAATATTGTTATCCTTGATAATAATATCAATGCGAAATGTCAAAATTTTCATATAGGTAGATCCAAAAATAGAACGTCACACATTTTGCCTATTTTTAAAAACACAGTGCAGATAATTTTTCATTATCTATTTATCTTTAAAAAGCAATTTTGAAACGACGAGTATTTCAATCATATTTCATAAAAATCATATTTGTGGCTACTAAGAGTTCAAATTTGAATAATAAATTAGTTTTGCGAACAAATCACCTTTAACTGCGATTTGCATCAGCAAATCCTTTTCACAATTTGCATGATCAGGCCTGCTATGCCATTTTTATTACGGCCATTTTTATAGCCTTAACCGCTTTAAAAATACGTAAAAAGAGGGAAATGCTTATGTGGAATATATTAATTTTCGCCCAATTGCAAATTAACGTAGATTTTCAACATATTTTCATACTCAAGTGTAGATAGAGAAATGTATATAAATATCCTTTATACATACAATTAATCCCGGCTGATACAATTCTGTTTTGCTAGAATAAGAAAATTACTCAGCATAAAACAAAGTGGCTTTCTTCTGTCCGTCCCTATGTATTCTTAAATATTTTAAAACTACGCAACCGATTTTTATGCAGTTTTGTTAATCAGATAAAGTGATTCAAGAGGAAAGTTTATGTGTATGATACATGAGCGGCCACAACTGCGGGGCGGCTGGTTTAATATAAAAAAGTTTGATCGAGGTTCACGCATAGGAAACAGCACCGCTTCTACCGTTTGTATATAAAACTACAAAGTTAGTACTTAAACATTACACGCTCCATAATTTATTTACTCCAATATTTACAAATGTACAAACTAGATTTCAAATACCATTTTATTCAAAATTTACTTTTGATATTTCGAATCTTGAAAAGAGCCTGAAATCTAATCCAAGAACATCTTTACGTTACATTAGTATGGAGATAAGATTGATTTCATAAAATAAACATATCTTATTATCTTACAATATTGAAATATAGAAAATATATTTGACGTCTGAGAGAAAATAATATGAAGTTGTCGTCGCGTCTGTTACTCACCTTAGGGCGATCCGGGTCACTTTGCACTCACTATTTTACTTAGTGATGATATTAAAACAACTGCTATATTTCACACTATTGTTATAGCGTGTGTTTTTTTTATGTTTCGTGCTAAAACTCTTCTTCTCAATGGAGAGAGCTTCCCCCGTTAATAGGCATTAACTAAGCTGAGACTTTACAAATGCGAAGTCAACTTTTACAGAAGAAGAAGAGACGAATTGACAAAGAAGAGAATACAGAGTAGAAAATGGGAGGTTAGGAAAATTTAAGACGTTCCTATTTCAGTTAAAAGGCAAAGGGCTTACAGAGTTTCAACTTGCTTCATTTTCTTAGTAATAGTTATTATATGTGTATCGACAACATATTATGAGCTTTTAAACAACTGTGTAAAGAATTTAGAATTGTCTGAAGTCACTGAAAAACTTATTGAATGTTATTATACATATTTATTTATAATCCTTTTTGTCTTATTAAGAACTAGTTGTGTGATACTAAGTTGAGCGTCTGTGAACGGTTCATTGCACCCACGTAAAACATTGCCTCGTAACGAGATTCCTGCTTCAGATCGAACTCTTTGTATGCCCTAATAGCTCATTCAATGTCTATTTACTATTTTTGTTCAATATCGTTATATTTTAGAAATAGTATAGTTTAGAAAGTTTAAGATTTGTTCGTCAATTTTGAATCTTAAAACGTTTTATTTTATTAAGTAGGTATAAATCAATAGTACGGTAAAAAGGAAATTTCATTTAATATTTATATAATTGAAGTATGCTGATGATCGCGTTTAAAAATACGTGGTCTGTAAATCATCTTAATTTTAAGACAAAGTAAGGTAAGGTAATTACTTACTACAAATTTGAAGGTAGGTATTCCAAATGTCGCATAGAAAAAGGCATTTTTATAATTTCCCGTTTCTTACCTTATCTAAATTTTTCTATCAATAGAAGCTTCCACATGCTTACTACTCGTAATCATAAAAGATATATCAAGGAACCTCATATCTAACCTAAAATAGGTACGAGTATATCGCTCATATATAAATCTCAGCGAAGGCAAACGGCACGTGAAGTCTCGATATTTCGCGTCATTACGCACAAGACGCGATTTTTCCCTAATTCAAAGTACAGGTATTAGACGATGTTCTCATTTATCTCGGAAATGTTTTAGGAGATTACCTCAAGTGTGAAGGAGCCTTGACGCGCTTATATTTTTACCTCGGGAAATGTAAATCAGCTGTTGCTTTGAATTCATGAAAGTGAATTTCGCCCAATCATGAATTTGTTTACAACTGAACGTTATGTTGGATTTTTAATATTTAAATAGAACTCTGAATAAATAGAAATGCACGAAGTGAAATAAGATTATGATAAGAAGTCTATATCTTTAATAGGATTTCATAAGTAGACATTTTTTCTTTGTAGTGTAGTGGTTCATATTATTATTATAAAGGGGTACAGTTAGATAGGTAGGCAAGAAGAATTGCGAAATTTCAGTTGTACTAGAAAAAAATATTGATTCAATAATAGATAATAAAAAATAAGAAACATAACATATAAAAAATTACAAACTGCGTAATCTGAATACCGTAATGGATATTCGTAATGTTATAAAACCTTCACAAGTGTAGTGTAGAATCAGAAACGTAGTGATTAAAAGAACATTATTTCCTATTATTTCGGATTCTATATAATGCCTTAAACAATGAAATCTCTTCTCGTTATCATATAAGTTAAGAAGAATAGAAGCCGTAATAAATTTGGAGCATACGAAAACAAAATTTTCGTTCTCACCCTGTTTATCAGCTGAACTGTTGAAACTGAAACTCGTTTATAATTCCTCTAGGAGCGAGTGAACGGATTAGAGAAGGGAACTTGGCCCTAACTTACAAATCTCACAACACTGATAACATTGTTCTGCGAATGGAACTCCGATAAGATTACTTGTTTGCATATGAAGTAATATTTAGATGTAGTCTTGGTCTGTTTGCGAGTTCACCCCTTGTTTTGTGGTTTATGATATAGCAATTATATAGTAACATTGTATCTATAACGGTATCGAAATACACAGTAGAAATAGGAGTACAATAATATATTAAAATTAAGGAAAAACGATATTAAAAATGCATATAAAACTACACCTATCATTTAGTATATCCGAGTAAAAGATACTAAAATTGTATGTGTGTATGTATGGTTCGAATATAATTATTCGAAATTTTTGCTGTCATAAATCTTTTCCCAAAAATAGATGAAAAATTCCGTTTCACATAGTAAGAGTACTCGTATAAGCATCAAAAACATCTATCAGATGCACTAAGCTTTAAGCCAATTTCATATTTATATAACTCCTATAGATAAACTTTAATTACTTAGTAAAGCAACCTAACGTAAGTACCGTTTTAATAGTATTGCACGACGAGCAAAAAGTTTGACTAATTCTAAATATTTTGAACGTAATAGCTGCAATAAAAGTTAAAGCGGGCTCCCGTGATAATCGCGGATGTAATTTTAACGTACGCGAGTAAAACGCTCTGGATTCCATCTTAATCTTTGTAAAAGGCGGCTTTTTCAAAGAACCCGCAATAGTTAGCTTGTAATAAATGATATCTGTATTGGGCATTTACTGTCACCACGCAAAAATTGGTTGTATTAGATATATATTGAGTTTGTATCATAGTTTTCTTTCTTTGTAACGCGAACCCGTGAATTAAGAAAATTTTATTGGAAGAAATTATTTAGAGCCATAAGACAGCAATTATGGAGTTTTTACTTATATTTTATTCCTCTTTGTAAACTTTTCAACTTTATGTAACAAATGCTTTATAAGTAATAAGAAAATAAAAGTTGATGGAAATTAGTTGTGGCAATACAATATATGTGCCCAGATACTATTTTTATCTTTTCTTAAGATTTTTTTTTGCTTTTACAAACAGACTTTGTATCTACATTGCAAATGTTCTATAGTGGGGTCGATCAATGAATAACATACAACCACTAACCCACTGTCGACAGTTATGAAAACACTGACATTCCTGTCCATTTAACGAAGTTCTGTGTCAATAAAAAAATAATTTCATACAAGGTACTACTACGATAGATAGCATAAGGATAGTAGACTAATGTATAGAATTATATAATTATAATATATCTTTATAATTTTGCTTTTACCGCCGACTGTTCTATAAAAATGCGTATACAGCAAGACTTGCAATGGCAAGGAAACGCCCCGTTCGGCATGTGTCGGCAATATTCCTTTCATCAAGC